>NC_069430.1:40476736-40496185 GCF_026875155.1 Cherax quadricarinatus
CTTCCCCCCCTAAAAGCTACCCCCCCAACCAGCGAATCAGATACTTAGGGTCGGACGATCGGGGCCCCATCCAGATCAGTGTCAAAGGTTCAACCAATCATAAAGGGGAAATCGGCATTTGTAAAGTGACATGGCTACCACGAACTTTTTACCCTTATCATTTCCATTCGAGAGCTGGTTGAAGCTGGGTGGTCTCATTCAAATGGCTTCAAATTCTACCTTGATTACCGGGGCATGCACTAATAACCTGTGCTGTACATAGTGAAATATAGTGTACATATTGCTGTTTATACTTGGTGAAGGATAATGCAAGTCAAAGTTTTTTCTGCTGTGTTTTTTTTTGCCCCCTTTAAACACCCAGATAACGGGCCTTTGAGAACCCGGGGTTTTGTAATATGGGTAGCCTGTACGAGAGCTGGAGCTGGACTTAAAGCAGGAGTTGACCTAGAGTTGAAGTTGATCAGGAAGTAATCGTAAATAGCTGGCTATCTGGCACGCGTCGGGCTTGCCACTGCTCCAGGAATTTTTGCATGTCCGGCCTGCTATTGTGTGATCGTAGACAGCTTGCTGTTCTGTGTGTAAATTTTGCATTCACTTCGCTAAGGTCATCCTTGCTATTGTGTGAGTATTCTGCAGTGTACAGTGCATAGCTGGGGCATGTGTATTGCAATAGCGTGTTAACTTTAAAGGGTTTTAAATCCGCCTAGATGAGTCAGACGGCTAGTGTCTGAATTCATTCTATTAAACTTGCCTAAGTTTTCTCTTCAGCGTTGTTGGCGAATTGTTTTGTTCCATCGGTATTGAGCACAAACGCACTCTCACGGGCTAGGCAGCTCGTAATCTTATAAGTGTCAAACTCAAAAAGAGGAGATGGCATACCAGACTCCTCCCTCTACCGGAACCAGGAGTAAATCCTTGCTGAGGCTCCCGCAAGAGGAAAAACAACACCTGAGCAAAACCGCCAATCTCATGCTATGGGGTTTGTCTGAAGGTGATCGGTTCATTGGTGTTGAGTTGGAAAAAATCAATCTTGAGGGAGACAGGGAGCAACAGGGATATGCCAAGGAAGAGTTTGATAGAGAAAAAGAAATAAATCGGTTTACTCAAGCTGTAAATGACTTTTAGTTGCAAAAAAAAAAAGGGACAGTCTGTTCCTGTTTTATTTAAGCTGAGCCGAATTATTTTTGAAGCATTTAAAAATCAGGCTCGATCTTGAGTGGGCCCGAGCAACATTGGACACTTTGGTACATCAGAGTTGTTTGGTAAGGGACAGGGAAATTTTCATCAGTGTTAAATGACATTGATTTCAGTAATTATCAGGGGGTGACGACCACGGTTCTCGGTGCTTATCAATGTATTCCTGCCAAGTACAGAAAGGAGTTCAAGCTAGGTAGATGACAACTGGGTCAGTCCTTTGTTGACTTTGTGAGACAGCAGACTAAAGTTTTTTCCAATTGGTACAAAAGGGAAGTCGTGTTGCAAATTTCGATGAGTTGGTTCACTTAATATTGGTAAGACACATAGGCAACAGTTAGGCAACTTTATTCCGAAACGTTTCGCCTACACAGTAGGCTTCTTTAGTTGAATACAGAAAGTAGGCAGGAACAGTAAGATGTGAAGACGATTATTCAGTCCATCACCCTTGAAGTCGTAGAATTTGAGGTTGTCAGTCCCTCAGCCTGGGGAAGTTCAGTTCCATAGTCAGGAACTATCTGAAGATCAAGCGACAGTGCGGAGACTTAAATACAGAAAACACCTTGGACAACCCTTTTTTAAGTGAGAATTGTTGGATCTGAGAGGGACGTGACCTCTCAGTGGCTGCATTCTCACTACTACTACTCTGCACCTCTCCTTCCGACAGTATTTAAGTCTCCGCACTGTCGCTTGATCTTCAGATAGTTCCTGACTATGGAACTGAACTTCTCCAGGCTGAGGGACTGACAACCTCAAATTCTACGACTTCAAGGTGATGGACTGATTACATCGTCTTCACATCTCTACTGTTCCTGCCTACTTTCTGTATTCGACTGAAGAAGCCTACTGTGTAGGCGAAACGTTTCGGAATAAAGTTGCCTAACTGTTGCCTATGTGTCTTACCTACCAACCTGTCGGTATTGTATACCATTTCGATATTCAATTAATATTGCTGCATAACCTGCTGGAGTCTGTTGGACCAGAGGTTCGAGACTTCTGCAGGATCACGTGTTGACCATTGCATTGGAGGCAGCCAGTTAACTGATAGTTTTGAAACCAACTGCTCCTTGTCCGAGCGGTCCCATCTCTCTTTTCAACAGCCTGGCATGAGCAAGACAGTCAACGAAAAGTTCCTGATTGGAGAATGAGTGCCAGCAGGAAGGAGAACGACGATGTCATCTAAGTCATCTGGTAAGCCATGCTACTCAACTTATGGTCAACCTGGTGAGCGACAAACCACTCAACATGGTGTATTTCGACAACAGTACCCAGAGCGGCACCAGCCACAAAGTCAGCAAGGAGCTAAGGTCAAGAATGTCGTTTGCTTTCATTGTAATAAATCAGGCCACATTCGTCTGAACTGCCCAAATAAACCCCAACCATTAGAGAAAATATATAATGTTATGTCCTTGAAAGAGGTAAAGGAAGGGATGGCCCCTTATTTTAAGTAACGTGAAATATCCCTTCGGGAAACTGCAAAGAAACGAAGTCAGAACCTTTAGGGATACTGGAGCAATTTTTTCCTTTATGAGGGGATGCTTCCCCTTTCTAAACACACCTCATTACAACCTCCGTTCTGTTAGAGCTTTTGAGAGCAGTATTTCTTCCCCTTGCATCAATTAGACAGTGCAGGTATACACGGAATTTAAACTGTAGGTGTGTCTGATGCATTTCCTTGAAAAAAGATGTTATTACGGGTAAAACATTAACACTTCCATATGTTCCAGATCAAAATATTAATTCTTCTCCGATGTTGACCATAACCAGCAAAATCCCGAGGGATCTCTGTGAAATGCAACCCACCCTTTAACGACGGACTCGAAACCCAAATTTTTGTTTTACAGGAAAACGGGCCAGGCCTGTAAATTTAGTGACAACCCAGATCAACCCTTTCCTTTTCCGGGGTTGCGGGGTTTGCCAGATTCTCGTGTCCATGTTCGGGGGTTTGTCCTTTCGAGGGGAAACACAAAAAGACCCTTCCTTTAAATTTTGCTTTTCAGCAGCCATGGGTAAATCCCTTCAACACCCATAAAATGTAAAATTAAAAAACGACTTCTTAATCTGCCTGAGACGGGAAGGAATAGAAGTAGGCAACAATCAGGCAGGTTAGTAGTTCCCCAAAAAATTTTGACCTCAAAATTTAAAATGCTCATAATTCTTCTTAGAAGCCACTTAGGAATTACTAAAAAACTGATAGAATATTAAAAAAAAATTCTATTCGCCAAAAAAAGGCAGGATGGAAAAAATCTTCCACTGTTGTAGAGAATGTCAGCAAGTAGGGAAACCTGGGGCACCCCATTAAAAAACCCGCACCCTCCATCCTATACCTTTCGATGGAGAAACCTTTTTCAGAGTTATTTTTAAGATTGTATGGTCCACTACCTAAGTCCAATCTGGAATCAGTACTTATTTACCATATGGAAGATAACAGAACCCAGAAGCAATTCCCAGTGCAGCATTAAACAAAACAATCCTTAAAGGTTTTAAAAAAGTTTTTCTCTTCTTTGGCATTCCTAAAACTATTTAGGATCAAAGGGACTAACTTCACTGCCAAACATTTTGGGAAGCATTAAATAGGCAAGGAATAATTCCAACTTTTACACGCTAAACCTCGTTCCAAGGCCTTGAAAATTCCTCAGATGTTAAAAACCATGATGAGAAATTTTGTGGGCATTTCCCCCAGACTGGGATAATACTACCTTTTTTGCTGTTTTCAATAAAGGGGAAAATGTGCAGAGTCTATCGGGGAATTTTCCATTTGAGCTGATCTTTGGCACAATGTAGAGGCCCTTCGGGGGGCCAAGGAAGGATGGAGGGAGATGTTACTCAAAAATCTACAATCCTTTTGTACGAAGGTATATAAACCGACAAGATGAATTAAGACACATGGCAACATCTGGATCTTTTTTGTAGACGTTTCGCCATCCAGTGGGTTTATCAATACAAATTCTAGGGCAAACAGAAGACAGTAGAACAAGTACAGAAATGAGGTAATCAGTCCCTCAACCAGGGGAGGTCGAAGAGCACCATATCGGAGATTCGAAGCAGAAAAAGGATCCGGGGCTTATATTTAAAAAGCAGGTGTACAACGAGGGCATTTCACGGAACGGACCCCCCAGTGGAAGTAGGCCCTTTCCCCAAAGAGGGGGGTTTAGTTAGTAGTATTGTCGTAGCGTGGGGGTGTGTACATGCCTCAAATTAAAATTCCATGTGTTCGTGTCTGACAGTTGGTACGAATGGATAAATACGAAAAGAAAATTTAAAGACAAAAGTAAACTCTGGGTATCTTTATTGTAGACGTTTCGCCATCCAGGGCTTTAAAATAAAAATTCTGGGACATAACTTAAGACAGTAGAACATGTACAGAAGATGAGGTAATCAGTCCCCCAACCTGGGAGTAGGTGCGAAAAGCACCATAGCGGAATCTGAAGCAGAAGAAAGGATCCTGGCCTTATAAGAAAGCAGGTGTAGCAGACGAGGATTTTCCTGTAGGGGGGTTTCCCCCCAGTGGAAGTAGGTCCCCCCAAAGAAGGGTTTATTTGAGTAGAATTATATACCATTCGTACCACTGTCAACACGCAACATCATGAATCTAATTCTGAGAATTTTACGGGAGTTTATCTGGAAAAGTTCCGGGGGGTCAACGCCCCCGCGGCCCGGTCTTGACCAGGCCCCTTAGTCAGTTCCCAGGATGCGCCCACACCATCGACGAAAAAACCCAGGACCCTTTTACGAGGGGAAAACAAGACAACGGGTGGAAAAAACACGCCAAAGTTTCACTCTGGGGGAATCGAACCCAGGCCCTCACCGTTGAAGCGAGACGTTAACCACCAGGCCACCAGACCCTTCATTTCACAAACCCTTTACGACTAAAGACAACTACTACTAAAACAAACCCCCTCTTTGGGGAAGGACCTCTTCCCTGGGGAACCCGCCTACCAGTGAATAGCCCTCGTCTGCTACACCTGACGTTACATAAAGCGCCAGGATCCTTTCTTCTGCTTCAGATCTCCACGCATGGGGCTCTTTGCACCCACTCCCCGGGTTTAGGGGCTGATTACCTCACTTCTGACTAGTTCACTGTCTTCAAGTTAGTCCTAGAATTTGTATTGATAAAGCCACTATGGCGAAACGTCACAAAAAAGAACCCAGATGTTGCACATTTTTTAATCTCATCTGTCGGTATTATATCCCATTCGACACAATTTGCAACACCCAACATCAGGAATTTTAAATTTCGAGGCAGTACACAACCTTCACGACTACGAAAACTACACTACAACTAACCCACCTTGGGAAAGGCCCACTTCCACTGGGAACCCGCCTACCATGAATATCCCCCTCGTCTGCTACACCTGACTTTACTATATAAGCGCCAGGACCTTTTTCTTCTGCTTCAAAAATCCCACACTAGGGTCTTTTTCGCACCTACTCCTGGGTTGGGGGGACTGATACCTCACTTCTGTACTAGCTACTTCTTAAATTTGTCCAATTTGTATTGATAAACCCACTGGATGGCGAAACGTCTACAATAAAGATAAAAAGATGTTCACATGTCTTAATCTCTTGTGGGTATAATACCATTCTACACAATTGTCAGACACTGCAACACAGGGAACTTAATTCTGAGGACATGTCACAACCCTCACGACTACGACAACTACTACTACAACAAACCCCACTCTTTGGAAGGATCTACTTCCACTGGGGAATCCCGCCACCAGTAAAATATGCCCTCGTCTGCTACACCTGAGTTACTAATAAGCGCCGGGTCCTTTCTTCTGCTTCAGAACCCACGACTAGGTCCCTTTTTCGCACCTACTCCGGGTTGGGGACTGTTTACCCATCTTCTGTACATATTTACTTTTTTAAATTTATGTCCTAGAATTTGATTGATAAGCCACTGGAGGGCAAAACGTCTACATAAAGATACCCAATGTTGCACATTGTCTTAATTCAACCCTTTCCAAGTTCCAGGGACACTCAGTTGGCAAAGGGCTAACTTAAAGGCAGCTCAAAAAAAACGATAAAACAGAGGTATGGCAGAAATTCAAAATTTCACTCCTTCCCCCGGGGAGACAGGTGTTGATACAAAACCTATCCGGCCACACCTAAAAGCTGTTTTACGGGCCCAGCAAATTTAAAGTAAATTATCTTGTAAATTTGTGGTCTCCCCTTGACCTAAAAAACTAAAATTTACCACTTTAATCAAATTAAAGCATTTAATACATCAATAAAGTCCAGTAATGACTCTGTCCTCTGCCTCGAAAATACCCGACCTTTGCACTCTTTTTCTAAAATTTAATGTAAAGCCCCAAATTTCTGTCCCCTCGGGGACCCTGCCCCTTAAGGGTGGGCTAACTATGACTCAATAAAAATTTTTAACTGCGTTCACAATTTTACACGATTTTTTTTGAATGTTCCGAAAAATGTAAAATTAAGATATCATACATAGATGCGGAAACCAAACCATAAACCCCCCCTTTTATAGACAAACCCTGAAAAAACAGGGGCTATTTCAGCGGGAGGTGAATTTCGTTAGAGCATGGGTTAGGGGAGGATTCGTCTAGTCCAGGGCTTCATCGTGCACCCTTGTTAAGAAAGCGATGGGGGTTTATCGAATGTGTACAGCTACCATAAGGCGAATGGGTCAAAATTGCGATGCAACCCCTCCCCGCGGGGATGTAAAGCGTGGAAAGCTCTTTTTGCCAAAAAGCCTCCTTAAAAGTTACTACAGGACCAACAGATAAAAGGAAATCTCGCCTGAACCGGGAGGCATTTTCAAAACTTCCCCCCCTTTGGAATGAAAACTCCCCGCTTTCTTTCCAAAACTTATCCTCGGGCATTAAAGGTTTAAAAGCATAGCACTTACCAGATGATATTGTTAATTGTGTCATATTTTGGGATAACACATTTTTAGGCTTAAGGCCCTTTGAACCTTCCAGTTTTTTCCACTTAACTTTTAAACAAAACTAAGTTTTCCTTTTGGGCCAGGCTTCTTTTAATTTTTTTGGGCCTTTAAGTAGGTGTGTAAATTTCCCCCCAAAATTTTGCTAAAGTTCTTCCCATTAAAAATTATCCATCCCCTCATGATAGAAAATCCCTCCAACATTTTCCCTAGTATGGGGGATTTTTATAGAAGTTTTCTGTAAAAATTTCTCAATATTGTAGCCCCTCTAACCCACTTACCATCACAAATTTCCTTTTAAATTTGGGACCCAGAATTCAAAATGTTTTTACAAAAGCTAAAAGATTACTTGTAATGCCCCCTTTTTTTTTTTGTCTCCGATTTTTTCCAAACCTTTTTCATTACGGTAATGCGTGAGCGGGGAGGGGCATTTTTTCTGCAAGCCGGGACGAGGGTTCAGCCTGTACTTTCTTCTCAGCCAAGTACCAGCAGCCTAAGGGCCTGCCTACAACTGAAAAAAAAACCTTGCTTTGGTACTAGCCTTGGAGCACTTTGCATGTATGTGGGCCAATTTCTCAAGTGGTCACCATCACAGTGCCCAAAAAAACCCTCGGGTTATCCCAAGCAATGAAGAATCACAATACGAGACCCCTAAGATAGAGTCCAGGCTGCACCCCTTTTAAAAAAATTTATTCATACGCCAGCAAAAAAAAATATGCGGCCATATTTTCATCCCATTTATAACAGATTGGTTTAGGAAGACACATGGCAACAGTTGGGGCAACTTTTTTCCAAAACGTTTCCCTCACAGTAGGCTTCTTCAGCAAAATACAGAAAGTAGGCAGGAAACAGTAAGATGTAAAAGACATGTAACATCGTAAATTTTTGAGGTTTTCATTTCCCCGGCCTGGAGAAGTTCAGTTCCATAGTCGGGAGCTACAAGAAAAGGACATCGGAAACTTAAATACTGTCGGAAGGAGAGGTGCAAGTAGTTAGTAGTGAAAATGTAGCCACTGAGAGGTCGGGTCCCTCCAGACCCAAAAGTTCTCCGGGCCGGGGGACTGACCCCTAAAATTCACGACTTCAAGGGTGGACTGATTACATCTCTTCACATCCTACTGTTCTTGCCTACTTCTTTTAGACTAAGAAGCCTACGTGTGGGCGAAACTTTTTGGGGAATAAAGTTGCCTCTGTTGCCTATGGTCTTACCTCCCAAACCGTGGGTTTTGATACCATTTTTATGTTTTTGAATTGGGTAGGATGGTTAGGGACTTTGGGTAAAAAAGCTCTTTTCCCCCCTTTTGGGATTCGTGTAATTTAATTTGTGGGGGTTTTTTTAGTGAGGGGAAAATTTCTGCCCACTGTCTGCGTCTCGCTCAAAATTTAGAATTTTGGGTTTTTGTCATGAATAAAGCGAGCTCTGTCTAAGAGTTGGGTGGTTGAGAGGAAGGGAGTTCCATTATACGTGCCATGGTGACTCTAAACCCCTTGGAATGAAAACCATTTTCCCAACCCCTTTTGGGGGGGTTTGTGGGATCAAAAGTACGTAAAACCCTTTTTTTTTTCGGCGCATGTACACCCCTCATTAAAAGGCCCCTCCCCAACCAGCGAACCCAAAACGAGGGGCGGGCATCCGGGGCCCCCTCATCAGTCATGCCCCAGGGTTAACCAATCATAAGGGATCTGGGAAATTTTAAAGTGACAGGGTTACCACACACTTTTTACCCTTTTCATTTCCATTCAAGAGCTGGTTGAAGCACGGGGCGCATTCATTTGGGTTCAATTCTGCCTTGATACTGGGAAAGGACTAATACCCATTGCTGACATAGTGTATAATGTATATATTCGTTTTAAAATTGGGGAGGGAAAAAACAAATCAAAAATTTTCTGCTGCATTTATTTTGCTCCCTTAAAAAAACCCCGGATAACGGCCTTGAAACCTGGGTTGTAATAGTTACTGAACTGCAACTCCTTTGAAATGCCACTTCTTTTACCACCTCGAAAAGCTAACCACATAATTAATAATTAAATATTAAAAAAACCCCACTCTGGTAAAAAAAGTTGTGTGGGCTGTATAGGAAATTAATTTCCGAAACAAAAAATAAAAATTTTTTACTAACACTTACCATTTAATTACTCTAGATGGATCACACCACAACACCTGCCAACACCCGATCCTACACGGCCACTAATGATCTAATGCAAAACATGTCACTTCCCTGGGGGGGGTGATGCTATTTTTTTTCTGCCACCTACATGTAATTCTTGAGGTCTTGCAAAAATTTCCTTCTCAATTCTTTAGCGGGACATTAACACAGGTCCTAATTATAAATTCGGCCAAAAAACCCAATTTTTGGAAGATGCTGGATTATAAACATTTTTAAAAAACCAGTGTCACACATTGAATTCAAAATGGGATCCCCCCCGGGACACTCAGCACTGTCTCCATCCCCCTCACTAGAAATTTTCTCCAAAGGTCTAATCAACATCACATTTTGATACCAATTAATTTTAATATTCATTTTTTGTGACATTTTGGAAAAATTTGTAAAAAAATACCACAGATCCATTGTTTTATGTGCGTGTTTCCCCGGACCAAACCCTTTTTATGGGGTCACAAGTGTGGTGACTTCAGGGTTTCTTGGGAAAGACATGTAGGTGAAGGCCTGGGGGGCCCCCCTTTTTTAGGGACAATGGTGAAGACTCCCCGTGTTTTTTTTTTCAATCACAGTCCCGCAGGCAAAGTTTTATGTGAAATAACACCCCTTTTGAAATTGGTAATTTTCCCTCCCGTGTTCTCCAATTTCCCCATGGTGTTTTTGCAAGCCTTTTTTCTTATTGCATATTTCTGTGGAAAGCAGGGTTTTATAAATTTAATTTTTTTTATTTGATTAATATGTACACTAATTTTTTAAGTGTTTTCTGGAATTTTTTTTAAAAATTTTACGAAGTGCTTATTTTTATATTTTTAAAGAGGATGTATGATAATGGACAATTTTTCTGTTTAAAGAGACACTTTCCTTTAAATTTTTAATAAGTTTACTTTTATATATTTTTTATTACTATATAGTATAATTTTATTAAAAGGTAACCTATCCTTTTGAAATTTTTTGTCATTTAAAAATCTCAACAGGTTTTGGCCAATACTGAGTTGAAACCGTGATTTTTTCCTATTTATGTTTGAGTACAGCAAAAAGCGACTGTGGCCTTTTTGCGTAAAACTGATCACTTTTACCTCAAACGATTTCACACTCTGCTATTAGCAAGCCATTGTAGAGATAAAATTTTAAAGGGATAAACTTATTGTGTTTTCTTGTACAAGTAAATTGCACCAAGACAGTGCTTGATGCAGTTTTCTTATTTTTGGGAATTTTGTTTCCCCAGACCTAAGGTTAATCCATTTTTTTTCCCTTTACTACTGCACCGATGGATACAGCTAGCTGAGATCGTGGTCTAGGGGAGTATTTTTTTTAACTTTTTATTTTGCTGTCAGAGTGGGGCCCGGAGAGGGGAGTCGTGCGTTTGGGGGGGAGAGGGGCAGTCACAACTGGGCAAGATGTGCTAAGACGCTGGTTTTTGGGGTTTGTAATTTTTTTTTTGTAAGTTATACCATAGGTAATTTTTTTGTTTAAGTTTCTCATGTTTTTCCTGTAAGACCTAGTTGCAGAGGCCGTTTAAGTTTTTTGGGGAGTACAAAACGGCCCGAAGGAAGGGGGTTCAGGAGCCCTCTGTTTAATTTTGTTTTTCTCCCCAGTAACAGTGTGCAGTGAGCAAAAAGGGAAATGGAGTGAGGTGATGTTGGATGTAAATAGTAGGTTCATATAACGTTTTTCTATTAAAAATATTTAAATATAAAATATAATATATATAATATAAAAAAATAATATATATATAAAAAATAAAAATTTATATTAATAATTTTAAAAAAAATTATATATATAAATTTTAAAAAATATATATATATAAATATAAATATATAAAAATATTATAATAATATATATATAATATATATAATATATATATATATAATAATATAGGGATAGGTTGGGAGACAGCAACCACCCAGGGGTATTACCGCCTGCCAATGAATGTAAAACAAAAAAGCCTTTTTAATTTTTTTTACTTGAGGTGGTAGATTCCTGTGTCTTTTGCGCCATAAAATGCAAGATTTCAGGTACGCTTTCTGTTTCACTTTCACTTAGTCACACTAAACATACAGTCATGTTTTTTTTAACACACCATCTGTTTTTTTTTTTATTTTGTCTTTAAAAGTTCTTGGTCTATTTTTTTCCTTTTTTTATCCAGGAAGTGGAAAAAGAATCTTTCCCCCGTAAGTCTGTGGTTGTAAGATCAAATCAAAGCCGGGGAAAAAAGGGCAGTAACCCCCTTTTCCTGTAATAATTCTAAAAAGAATAAGAAAAAAATTGTCAAAGGGGAAATTGAATGTGCGGGGATTTTGTGCAAATGATAAGAAGGGGGATTGTGGAGTTATGAATGAGAAAACGGGATGTCCGGGTTTTAAGTGAAACAAACTAAGGGGGGGGAGTTTTTTCATGGAGGGGAATAAATGGGATTGGGTCGGGGGTTCAAATAGAGTTAGAGCTAAAGAAGGATAACAATAATGTTGAAGGATAACTAGGCAAAAAAGGGGGATTAAAATGTTTTAAATTAAAGGATTATGGGGAGTAAAAAAAAGGTGGATTAAAAGGGGGTTATAGTAAGCTTTAAAAGCACCGGGAGAAGAGAGAAGTGAAAGGGAAAGAGAGAGGATTTTGGGAATGTTAGTCTGCAGGGGAGTTTAAAACCCAAAGGTGAGAGTAAGGGTGTTGAGGATTTAAATGCTAAAGGGGGCAAAAATTTTGTGGAGGGAGAGTGGGAAATTTGGGGTGCCAGGGGAAAATGAAAATGGGGACCTTTTTAATTGAGCTAGTGAAAAAAGATTTAGTAATAAGTAATACATTTTTTTATGAAGAGGATAATAAATATACAAAGGGATAATACACGAAAAAAAGTAGTTTGTTAATTTTTATGGGGAATAAAAGGTTATGGGGGGCTCCCGGGTGTACATGTTTTTTAAAAGGGGAACTGATATATTGGATCAAGAGTAAGAGGGAGATAGGAAAAGAAAAAAGGCAACAACAAGTAAAAGGGGGGTGAAAATTATAAACTCAGGGGGGAGGAAGTTCGGGTGAGATAAACAACTATTGGCGAAAAGGGGGGCTGGTGGGAAGTAGATAGTGGGGGGTGGGGGTTGAAGACGGTTGGAAGGTTTTAAAAATGCAGTATTAGAATGTGGGGGGAGAATTTGTGGATAGGAAGGGTGGGGCGGAGGAAAAGGGGTGATTGGGGATATGATGTAAAAGGGGGTGATAAAAAAGAAAAAGTTATTTTTAGAGGTTTTAACAAAGCAAATTTTATAAGAAGAGTAGAGTATATGGGGAAATAAAAAAAAAGGGGAAGAAGTGTGAAGAGTGTAAAAAAAAGACAATAAGAGTGGGAGGGCAGTCAAGAAATTTTAAGAAAAAAAGAAAAATAATTGGAGTGATTAAACAATTAAGAAAGCCATGGGGAAAGAAGGGTTTGCCCGTTAAAAAAAAAGTAGGGGAGTTAGTAATGGGGAGAGGAGGGAAAAGGGGAGATGGCAAGAATATTTTTAGGAATTTTTTAAATGTCGACAAGAAAGGGGGGCGATAATTTCATGCACTGGGAGGGAGGGTTTTAACCCTCTTTTAGGGGGAAGAAAACAGGAATGTGAGTTTTTGGGGAGGTGCATGAGCATTCTGAATGAAAGGGGTAAAGCAGCTGGAACTGACGGGCAGACAAAATGTTAAAAGCAGGGGAATATATAGTGTTGAGTGGGTTGGGATTTTTGTTTAAAAAATTAGAAGACGGAAAAGGGCCTAAGATTGGGGGAAGCATGTAAGTCCCTTTATAAAAGGGAAGGGGGACAAAAAGATTGTAAAAATTTTAGAGGAATAAGTTTACTGAGTATACCAGGAAAAGTGTACGGTAGGGTTTACTATTGAAAAACATAAGAACATAAGAAAGAAGGAACACTGCAACAGGCCTACTGACCCGTGCAGAGCAGGTCCATGTCTTACCCCCCCCCGGATTAGCCCAATAACCCACCCAGTCTGGTCACCTCCACTCAAGGACGGAGCACGGCACCAGATTCAGCAGCACAAGCTAGTCAGTTTCAACTCACCCCACCCACACCCACTCATGTATTTATCTAACCTGTTTTTAAAAGTACACAACGTTTAGGCCTCTATAACTGTACTCGGGAGTTTGTTCCACTCGTCCCCCAACTCATTATTAAACCAGTGCTTTCCTATACCTTCCTGAAATGAATTTTTCCAACTTGAAACCATTGCTGCGAGTCCTGTCTTGGCTGGAAATTTTCACACACTATTTACATCCCCTCTATTTATTCCTGTTTTCCTTTTATACACCTCGACATACCCCCCCAAATTTCTACGCCTTTCGAGAGAGTGCAGATTCAGGGCCCCAGTCTTTTCTCATAGGGAAAATTTCTGATACATGGGATCAATTTTAAATCATCCTCCTCTGTACGTTTTCCAAGCATTTATATCCATTCTGTAATACAGTGACCAAACTGAGCAGCATAGTCTAAATGAGGCCTAACCAAGGATATACAGAGTTGAGGAAAAACCCTGAGGATTTCTATTATTTATACTTCTTGATATAAAGCCAAGAATTCTGTTAGCTTTATTGCAAACACTAATGCACTGTTGTCTTGGTTTTAGATTACTGCTAACCAGAACTCCTAAATCCTTTTGCAAACAGTAGTATAAGATCTAACATTATTTAGTTTATATGTGGCATGGTATTTTCCTGTCCAACATTTAGAACTTTGCATTTGTCTATATTAAACTGCGTCTGCCACTTCTCCGACCATTGCATCAGTCTAATCAAATCATCCTGGAGTGCTCTAGTGTCCTCATTAGAATGAATTGGGCGGCCTATTTGGTATCATCACAAATTTGCTAATGTCACTATTTATTCCCTCATCTATGTCGTTTATGTAAATTGTGAACAAAAACGGGCCCAACACTGACCCCTGAGGAACACTGCTTGTGACCTGCCCCCATTCTGATTTCTCCCTATTTATGCAAACTCTCTGCTGCCTATTTTGTCAGCCTGCCCTACCCAGAAAAAAATTTTTCCTATTCCGTGTGCCTTAAGTTTCCTCAATAGCCTCTGATGTGGAACTCTATCGAAAGCCTTACTGAAGTCCACATACGCAATTCATATTCATTACCATGATCTACCTCCTCAAACACCTTAGTGAAGAATGGTAGAAAAATTTGTAAGACAGGAATGCCCCTTTGTAAAACCGTGTTGAGAGTCATTAATCAATCTGTGCCTATCAAGATGTCAATTATTGATTCCATAAATTTTCCCAAACTGTGGAAGTAAGGCTTATTGGTCTATAGATCGAAGCCAAGGACCTATCACCTGCCTTGTAAATAGGTATTACATTTGCCATTTTCCACTTGTCGGGCACTATCCCACTTTGTAGTGATATGTTAAAAAAGATTAGCCATTCCTTTAAAACCCTGCAAACATTTCTTCAGGGCCTGGGGATTTGTTAGGTTTAGTTTCTCTATTTGTCTGAGGACCATGTCACTAGTTACCGCAATCGTGCATAGTTTTTATCGTCCTGTTCTACATAATCTATTAATTCAGGAATATCTCTAGTATTTTCCGGGGAAAAACTGAGAGGAAGTAGGTATTGAGAATTTTCACACATATCCTTATCACTGTCATTTGATCTGACCAGAGTTACTCTTAAGTGGGCCAGTCTTTTCCCTACTCTTACTTCTGTATACCTGAAAGAACCCTTTTGGGTTAGTCTTTGAATCCCTTTCGACCTTAGCTTCATAATCCCTTTTTGCTTTTCTTATTCCTTTCTTTATTTTTCTCTTTAATTGAATGTATTAATTTCTTAACTGCCCATCCCCTCTTTTGATACGCCTATATATGCCTCTCTTTTGACCAGTGAGATGTTTTAATCTATTGTTCATCCATTTGGGATCATTTTTGTTAGATCTAATTTCCCTACTCGGAACATAAGTTGTCTGGGCAGCTAGAACTATTACCTGGAGTTTACCTGGAGAGAGTTTCGGGGGTCAACGCCCCCGCGGCCCGGTCTGTGACCAGGCCTCCTGGTGGATCAGCCCCTGATCAACCAGGCTGTTGCTGCTGGCTGCACGCAAACCAACGTATGAGCCACAGCCCGGCTGATCAGGAACTGACTTTAGGTGCTTGTCCATCCCAAAGCTTGAAGACTGCTCTGAAAAACGTCATATTGGCAACCAAGATCACCTCCCTGACCATAGTCAGGACATCCCAGTTTAGCCCACCAGGTAATTTTTCAGTCCCATGAAATGGGCCCCAAGCGAAAATCTGGGACAAAAGATTTGATTGCAGTTATCTGGGTAATTCCATGATATATTAAAACTAAGTGATTTGTGATCACTTTCCTCAAGCTCATCATTAACCTCAAGATTATTATTGTGACTCTTTGTGGCAAGACCAAGTCAAGCAGATTGTTTCCTCTAGTTGGTTCTGTCACAAACCTGTTTCTAAAAGCAATCCTGAACCGTATCAAGAAATCACTAGACTCAAGATTTCCTGACTATTGTTCCAATCAATTTGTCTAAAGTTAAAATCCCCCATTATCACATTTTCATATCTAGATGCCTTATGAATTTCGTCCCATAACAGCTTACTGCACTCCCTATCAAGGTTTGGGGGCCTATAAATCACACCCAAAATTAATTTGTCATGACCCCTCGAGAAACTGTAGCCAAACAGATTCTGTGTTCGATGTTTCTAATCTTATATCATGTCTAAGACAACAATTTAAATTTTCTCTGACATACATTGCCACTCCACCACCCTTCCTGTTGACCCTATCAGTGTGGAATAGTTTATAACCCTGTATGTTGCATTCAGAAGGCATTTCTCTATCTTTCAGGTTGAACCAGGTTTCTGTTATACCAATAATATCTATATTACCTACACTTGCAAGTAATCTTAGCTCATCTGTCTTATTTCTTAGACTCCTACTATTTGTATAGTAAACCTTAAGGGAGTAGTCACTCGTTGCCCTCTGTTATCTCTCATTGTTTGTTGATCAATTGATTTGCCATTACTAGCAACTTTAAACATATCCCTGAGGTATCCCGGTAATAAATGTTGTTTTTAACCCTAGTACTGCAGCCTGATTGTTTCCTACAAACACCCATACCTCTATAATCTATCAGTTTAAATTCCTAGACAAGTCATCAATTACCCCACCCCTTGCATACATATCACATTTGCCAAAGAATAGGTCCCAGTTATCAATGAATGGGAATGAAAGTTCCTTGCAGTACCTGTCTAGCCAGCAGTTTATACCAATTGCCCTAGACATCCATTCATTGCCCACTCCCTTTCTAGGCAAGATACTACATATGACTGGGATCCCTCCCTTAGACCTAACTACTTCTATGGCTGACCTGTACTTATGCAGCAGCTCCTGTCTCCTGCCCTTCCCAATGTCATTACCCCCAGCACTAAGATAATGAGCTTGTTCTCATTACCTGACATAATATTATCCAATCTGCTGACTATATCACCAACACCAGTTCCAGGAAGGCACACCCTCTGTCTGACCTTTCTGTCTCTGTTACAAAAAGCACGGTCCATATATCTTACCTGAGAATCTCCTACTATTAAAATATTCTTGACTCACGAAATCGTAATGACACGATTGCTTAGTAGGGAATCAGTGGTACTTCACCTCATAACACTGAGTGACTAATCCGGGAACAAGAATCGATTTCCTACCTTAAATTTTTTTTTGTTAACGTCCTTATCTTCCTTCTTCTGAACTTAAACCACTTGCCACTTAAAGTGGCTGCCACTATCACTGCTAGTGACCATTTCCTCCTTACCAGCTAAATCCTTCTCACACTCACTCCCAAACTCATCTAGGCAAGCTTCAGCTCCTATTTTTCTCCTGAAGAAGTAGAACCTCCTTTTTTCAACACTTTAACCTGAGATTCTAAAACACTACAAAAACCCATGGTGTTTGGGAACACCCCACACTAACTCCCAGAGCTTAGACAGGTATGACTGCAGGTGACCACTGCCTCAGCATAATTAGATGTAAGAAAAGAATGTGGGATTGCAGATGAGCAAGGACGTTAGAGTGGGTAGGGATGTGTAGATAAAGTGTTGACATTGAAGCATATATTGATCAGTATTTAGATAAAGATAGGAAGTTTTTATTGTATTTATGGATTTTTGAAAAGGCATATGATAGACTGGATAGGGAGCAAAGTGGCAGATGTTCAAGTATATGGAATAGGTGGTAAGTTACTAAAAAGCTGTAAAGAGTTTTTATGAGGGTAATGAGGCTCAGGTTAGGGTGTGTAGGGGAGAGGGAGACTATTTCCCGGGAAAAGTAGGTCTTAGACAGGGATGTGTAATGTCACCATGGTTGTTATATATTTATAGATGGGGTTGTAAAAGAAGTAAATCTAGGGTGTTCAGGAGAGGGGTGGGATTAAATTATGGGGAATCAAATACAAAAGGGAATTGACACAGTTACTTTTTTGCTGATATATTGTGCTTATGGGAGATTCTAAAGAAAAAATTACAAAGGTTAGTGGACGAGTTTGGGGAGTGGTGTAAAGGTAGAAAGTTGAAAGTGAACATAGAAAAGAGTAAGGTGATGAGGGTATCAAATGATTTAGATAAAGAAAAATTGGATATCAAATTGGGGAGAGGAGTATGGAAGAAGTGAATGTTTTCAGATAATTGGAGTTGACGTGTCGGTGGATGGCTTTATGAAGGATGAGGTTAATCATAGAATTGATGAGGAAAAAAAAGGTGAGTGGTGCATTGAGTATATGTGGAGACAAAAAACGTTATCTATGGAGCAAAGAAGGGATGAATGAAAGTACAGTAGTACCAACACACTTAATTGGGGGGTGAAGCTTGGGTTGCAAATGCTGCAGCGAGGAGGCGGTTGGAGGCAGTGGAGATGTCCTGTCTAAGGGCAATGTGTGGTGCAAATATTTTGCAGAAAATTCGGAGTGTGGAAATTAGGAGAAGGTGTGGAGTTAATAAAAGTATTAGTCAGAGGGCTGAAGAGGGGTTTTTGAGGGGGTTTTTGGTCATTTAAAAGAGAATGGATCAAAGTAGAATGACATGGAGAGCATATAAATCTGTAGGGGAAGGAAGGCGGGTAGGGGTCGTCCTCGAAAAGGTTGGAAGGGAAAGGGGGAAAGGAGGTTTTGTGGGCGAGGGGCTTTTGGGCTTCCAGCAAGTGTGTGTGAGCATGTTCGATAGGAGTGAATGGAGGCGAATTGTATTTGGGACCTGACGAGCTGTTGGGGTCATGTAGGGGGTATTGGTTAGGGAATATGGGGGTAAGCGGAGGGAGTCAAGGGAGGTAGTGACAGCGAGGCAGTAGGGGGGATGAGTGCAGAGGTTGGTAGGTAAAGAGGTCACTGGGTGGCTACACCTTCCCCTCTCATTACTTTACTCACCACACTACTCACCCCTCTCACTACTTGAAATAAAAAATAAAGAATAAATAATGGAGACAGTAAAAATTACTATTCTACTCAAACACAGTTTTTTAAATTTAAATCCTTGTAAAAATAATATATTTGGGAACGGGGAACATTATTTGGGTTTTGATAAATGGGGTGGTACACATAAACGTGAGACAGGGAACACAAATCAACTTGACGAAAATGAATATAACTTACAATATGGTTCAGAGGACAGTTCATCACAGGAACTAAGCCACAGGTCCCAAGACCTACACAGCACGAGTACTGTGCCAAGCCAGTACTCTGCCCATGCCTCCAACAGTCTCTCCTCCCGAGACTCTCCCAGCTCAGCTCCCGCTCCCAGGCCAGAGCTCTGCCCGAATCTCCCAATCAAAGCTCTTCCTTGGGCTTATATTGTCCTGAGAGCCCCCCCACAATGAGGTGTGCACACGTGGTGTTGATCTGAGCCAAGTCTGACCCCTGTCCAGAACAAAAGACCTCAGTCTTAAGCCAGAAAGGCGTGTCTCTGACAGAAAATTTGCCAAGGCAAGGTGACCATATAATTGGTTTAATTAGGTCTCCCCAAGACCTCACAACCCAGCTGAACTACATCACATTGAGTGTGGGGTAGGGTAATATTTAGTGAAGAGATTCAGGAAACTGGTTATTTTTATATAGCCAGACTCGGGACTGGAAATGAGAAGTACAATGCCCGCCTCTAAAAAAGGGTTTGGGTATTGGCGATTTGGAGGGATATGTTGGTTTTTTTAT
>NC_069430.1:40496685-40541685 GCF_026875155.1 Cherax quadricarinatus
GTCTTTTTTAGTTGAAATCTCCCATTAGACAACTTTTTCGTTATGTAGATCCCCTACGAATTTGTCCCATAGAAGTTTACTGCACCCCCTATCAGTTTTGGGGCCCCGAAATCACCCCCAAAATAGTTTTTTTTGGGCCCGAGAAGCTGTACCAAACAGATTCAGTGGCTGACGCTTCTAATTTAATATCTGTTAACACAACAATTTAAAATTGTTTTGCATACTCGTACTCAACCTTTTCCTGTTGCCCTGTCGTGGGGGAAAAATTTATACCCTTGTATGTGCCCATTAGAGGGCATCTCTCTATTTTTCAGTTTGACCCGGTCTCGTTATAGAAAATAATTCTAGTTCGAAATTGAAATTTTTAGCTCATCTATCTTATTTTAACACTCCTGTATTAGTATAGTAAACCCTTAAAAGGGGTGCCCCTTGCTGCCCTCTGCTGTCCCCCCTTTGTTTGCTGACCTGTTTATTGTTTTATTTTTTAACTTCATTGAATGCCTTTTATACATTTCTTTTTCCCAAACCTGGGTTGGGAAACCCTGCTTGTTTCCCACAACACCCATCTTATCTTCATCAGTTAAAATCTTAGGCATTTCCCCAACCCCTTCTCAACGAGTCTGAAGTGTCCCACCCCTCCCCCAGAGAGATGAACCCCCCCTTGCATACATATCATGTTTGCCATAAAAGTTGTTCAGTTGTAAAGAATGGGATTGCAATTTCCCTTTGAAGTATCTGTTAGCCAGCAATTTACACCAATTGCCCTAGACAACCATTATTTCTACCCCCTTTAGGCAAGATGCTCATATGATTGGGACCCTCCCTTAGACTTAATGAATCTAAGTGCTGTACTTATCTGCAGTTTTTCTCCCTACCTTCCCCAAAATTTATTTCCACCAGCACTGAGACAGATAATGGGCTTGTTCCCCTTACCTGACATGTATTATCCCCGTCTGTTGACAAAGTCCCAACACCACTCCGGGAAGCAACTCTATTCCCCCTTTTTTTCTTTTCAAAACACGCAAAATTTTACCCGAGAGTCACCAACCACAAAAATGCGCTTACCTTTTATTAGAGGGGAGTAGTACCCTTCTTCACTGGCCACTGAAGTACATTACCGGGAACAGGGGAAGCGTTTTTCCCTTCCTTCAGATCTGCACTCTTAATTTCCTTACTTGATGCGCCTCCCATTACTGTGAACCCTCGCACTTGTAGCAGGTGTGGGCTGCACCCCCATGCTGGTAGCCGTTGCTACCACCCACCTACAGCCTCCTCACAGTGAGGACAGATGCACCTCATGCTAGAAGCCCCATTTCCCACATCTCCCAACCACCCACACTTCTCCCCGGCCTTGAGGTGGACCTTCAGCCTCCTAATCTCCTCCTGGAGAAGCAAGACCTCCTCCTTCAACTCTCCAACCTCAGCTTTTAAAACACTGTAGAAGCAAGCCATGCTTTGTAACCGTCCACGCTAATCCCCAAGCAGCTCAGGGTCTGTGACCTCACGTGACGACTGACCACTGAACAAAAAAGGAGAATCTTGAAGAACAGGAGGAGAATGAGGTAATCAGTCCCTCAACCTTGAGTCGATGTGGTCAGTCCATCAATCTTGATTCTTCTTTGTATGGACTGATGAAGCCACTGTGTGGCGAAACGTTTCCTCAATAAAGATACCCAAGAGTTGCACATGTGTCTAATTTATTAAATTACTGCTAACCAGAACTCCTAAATCCTTTTTGCAATCAGTAGTATTAAGATCTACATTATTTAGTTCATATGTGGCATGGTTATTTACCTGTCCAACATTTAGAACTTTGCATTTGTCAATATTAAACTGCATCTGCCACTTCTCCGACCATTGCATCAGTCTCTTCAAATCATCCTGGAGTGCTCTAGTGTTCTCATTAGAATGAATTGGATGGCCTCTTTTGGTGTCATCAGCAAATTTGCTTATGTCGCTATTTATTCCCTCATCTATGTCGTTTATGTAAATTGTGAACAACAACGGGCCCAACACTGACCCCTGAGGAACACCGCTTGTGACGTGCCCCCATTCTGATTTCTCTCCATTTATGCAAACTCTCTGCTCTCTATTTGTCAGCCATGCCTCTACCCAGGAAAAAAAATTCTCCTCCTATTCCGTGTGCCTTAAGTTTCCTCACATAAGGGGGATTACCAACAGACCCCTGGCAGTCTTCAAGCTGGCACTGGACAAGCACCTAAAGTCGGTTCCTGATCAGCCGGGCTGTGGCTCGTACGTTGGTTTGCGTGCAGCCAGCAGCAACAGCCTGGTTGATCAGGCTCTGATCCACCAGGAGGCCTGGTCACAGACCGGGCCGCGGGGGCGTTGACCCCCGGAACTCTCTCCAGGTAAACTCCAGGTAAACTCCAGGTGTGGAACTCTATCGAAAGCCTTACTGAAGTCCATATACACAATATCATATTCATTCCTTGATCTCCCTCCTCAAACCCTTAGTGAAAAAATTTTGTAAATTCGAAAGACAGGAACGCCCCTTTAAAAAAACCCGTTTTGAGATTTTTTAATCAATCTTTTGTGTCAAGATGGCTACGAATTTTTTTGGAATTTTTTGTTTCCCAAATTTTCCCATATGGGGAAAGGGGCTTTTTTGGGGTCTATAGTTCAAAAAACCCAAGGATGTCACCTGCCTTGAAAAATAGGTATTACTTTGTCTTTTTCCCTTTAAATCAGGCACCATCCCAGTTTGTAGGGGATTTGCTAAAAAGTTTCCCAAAGGTATGCAAAGTTCCTTTTACTTTCCCTTTACACCCTTCCCAAACCCGTTCATCGGGGGCCGGGGTTTTGGGTTAAAAGGTTTTATTTTCTCTATTTGTCTGGGGGCCATGTCATTTGATACTGCAATCGTAAAAGTTTATTACCCCTGTTTTACAAAATCTTTATTTCGGGGAATATCGTAGTATTTTCCCTGGGTAAAAAAACTGGGGGAAAAATAGGTTTTTAGAATTTAAAACATACCCTTAAATCATGTCAGTGATTGACCAGAGTTACTCTTAAGTGGAGCAATTTGTCCCAAATTTACTTCTGTATCCCTGAATTTTCCCTTTTGGGTTTTAATCTTTGAACCCCTTTTGCAACCTTACCTTAATTTTTTTTTGGGCTTTTCTTTTTCCTTTTTTTAAATTTCTCTTTTTAATTGAATATTTTGTTTTTAAATCCCCACCCCCTCTTTTGTACGCCTATAAAAGCCTCTTTTGGGGGCCCAAAATAAAAATTTTTTTAATCTTTTGTTCTTTCCTTTTGGGGACATTTTTGTTAGATCTAATTTCCCTATCGGAACAAAATTTGTCGGGGCAGCAAGAACTATGTTTCTGAAAAAGTTTTTTGGAAAACCCCTAAGATACCTACCGGCCCCTTTGTCAGGACATCCATTTTTGCCCACCAGGTTATTTTTTTCCATAAAGTCGGCCAAGCGAAAATCTGGGCCAGAGATTTGATTGCGTTTTTGGGTAATTCCAGGGATATATTAAAACAAAAGGTTTTGTGATCATTTTCCCTCAAGCTCCCCTTTAACCCCCTAAAGTTTTTAAATTATTAAATTCTTTGTTGGCAAGAACCAAGTCAAGCAGATTGTTTCCCCTTTGTTGGTTCTGTACAACCTGTTCTAAAAAGCAATTTCCCGGGGAAACACCTGGCCAGCATTAAAAAACCTGACTTCAAAAGTCCCTTTGCCCCTGAAATTAAAATTTGGTGGGGTTTTGACCGGTGCACCGGGCCTGCATAAAAATGTAGCCCACACTTGTCAAAAGCCTAAAGGGAAAATTTCCACAAAAACCCAGGTAATTATATTTGTTCATAGTCTGGTTTTCGGGGGAAACCAAAGAGTTCACCAAAAACTGAGCAGTTTAAACACCCCCAAAAATAAAACAAGTCTAGGTTTTTAGGTGGTCCCACGGTTGTAGCTCTTTGGTCCCTTTTAAAAAAATTTAACCCCCCACGTTTGAGAAAAAACTTATGACGCCCTTTTTGGGCCAACTTGGGGGCCATTTAAAAAGTTAATGGTCTGGTTTGGGTCAAAAGTCATCTTAAATTTCAATCTCCTATTTGCAGGTTGGGTTTTTGAATTTGCTTAGGTAACCCCCCTAGTTAAGTAAGGAAAAAATTTAACCCTTTTCCCCTTAAACCCTTTCCCTTAGCCTAATCTAACTTTACCACCAAGCCCCTTGGTTAGGGACATCTAAACCTTCTTCCAAACTATAAAACTAACCCTCCCCTTTGGGGGTTGGCTTTCTTCCCTGGGAATTCCCCCTTCCATGACTATGCCCTTTGTCTGCTACCGTCCCTTTCCACCGGGCGGGGTTTATATAAGGTCAGCCTTTTTGCCTGGGGGCCGAAACTTCCAATTTTTGGTGCTCTTACATCAACTCCAAAGGTGAGGGAAAGGGTTACCTCTCTTTTGTATATAGTTCTATGTTTTTAAATTATGTTCTAGGGAATTTTTATTGATAAAAACCCCCTGGATGGCCAAAAAAGTTTTACAATGAAGATCCCGTGTTGCAATGTGTCTTTAAATTTTATCTTATCGGTATTTGGGTTCCATTTTGTTTTTAAAAAAACATTTTTATTTGGAGGGTGGGATAATTTTAAAGTGAGTTGAGGGGGAAAACCCCGAAACCCCCCCCGTCGGTCTGTTTATTCTTGAAGTTTAGCAGGAAAAAAAATGTGGGCCTTTCGGTCGTGTGAGGAACTCATGACGTAAAAATAGCCATAGAGCCTTTTTAAAAAAAAAGGGGGTGGGGTTTTTCTAAGTTACTACAACCCCCAAAAAGTACCCCGTCACCTACTGGCATTGAAAGTGGGATAGATTTTTGAAGGCCTTTCCTTTTGATGGGCCAAAAGGCCTGCCCTTTGTGTTCCTTTTTTTATGTTCTTTACCTGAGTGGGTTTAGTTAGACTTCCCCCGCATGGGCCCGTAGGCCCCGCGCAGTTTCTCCTTTCAGGGTTTTCCACGAACAGTTAGAAACCCGGAAGGCTTTTAAAAAAAACAGTGAGAAAAATCGAAAAAAGTTGAGACAGACCCGGGTCAATGGGGGAAAAATCTTTAAGAGAAAAATTCATGAGACAGTTCATTTCCATGGGCTGGTGGCCGTCACTGTCGGTTTAACAAAGAACGAACCCAAAGACGGGATTTCGATGTGTGTGATGGAATGGGAAAAGGGGGTGTCTTCGTTTAACAAGATTGTACACGCCTGCAGTATTATCGCATTTGGGGTGACTTAACATGGTTGCAACAAAAACTAGCTTGCTTTCGTTTTTATTCCATACACAAGAAAGGTTTTTACTGATACTTTCAAAACACAAAAATGGCTTCCTGTGTACTTATGATAAGGGTGGATTTTTATTTTATCCATCACATGGAAAGCAAAAAACCCTTTGGGAAAGGAAAAATTTTTATAATTTTATATATAAAATTTATTTTTATTTTATATAAAAATATATTATATATTTATTATTATATATATATTATAAAGAACATAAAAAAAAGTTTAAAAACGATGGAACAATGCAGAAGGGGCCCCTGGCCCCTGCGAGGCAGGTCCAAAAATTTTCTACGGCGTAAGCCAAAAGCACCCAACCCCGTCAGGTCCGGTCACATTTACTTAAGGAGGGAAACACGGCAACCCCACCGGTAGCACAAGCTATAGGGGTTTAACTCACACCCCCCCCCTTTCCCCTCATGTATTTATCCCTTTTTTTTAAAAAACTAAAAACGTTTTGGCCCTTTTAAGGGACTTGGGAGTTTGTTCCCCCCCCATAAAATCTCATTTTCCCCCAAAAAACCCGTCTTTCCTATTTCCTTCCTGGGAAACTGAATTTTTCCAAAATTTTAAAACCCTTGCTGCGGTCCCGTCTAGGTAAATTTTTTCAGCACAAATTTACTCCCCCTTTTTTTATTCCTGTCTTCCATTTAAAAACCCTCACTATTTCCCCCTAATTTTCGTCTTTCTAGAGAGTGCAGATTCGGGCCCTTTTGGGCTATCCTCATAGGGGGAAAGGTTTTCTGTACATGGGTTTATTTTTTGTCATCCTCCTTTTTTACATTTTCCCGGAATTTATATCCCTTCTGTAATAAAAGGTGACCAAAACTGTGCAGCATAATCTAAATGAGGCCTAACCCAAGGATGTATAGATTTGGGAAGAACAACCTGAGGACTCCTTTTAAATTTTTTGCTTCTTGATTGAAGCCAAGGATTCTATTAGCTTTTTTGCGAACACTTATGCACTGTTGTCTTGGTTTCAGATTACTGCTAACCAGAACTCCTAAATTTTTTCGCAATCCGTAATATTAAGATCTACATTATTTAGTTTATATGTGGCATGGTTATTGTCCTGTCCAACATTTAGAACTTTGCATTTGTCTATATTAAACTGCATCTGCCACTTCTCCGACCACTGCTTTCAGTCTATTCAAATCTTCCTGGAGTGCTCGAATGTCCTCGTCAGAATAAATTCGACGGCCTATTTTGGTGTCATCGGCAAATTCCCGATGTCGCTCTTTAGGGCCCTCATCTATGTCTTTATGTAGATAGTGAACAGCAGGGGGCCCAACATGACCCTGTGGAACACGCTCGTGACACTTCCCCACTCTGATTTCTCCCATTTATGCAAACTCTCTGCTGCCTATTTGTCAACCATCCCTCTATCCAGGAAAAAATTTCTCCTCCTATTCCATGTGTTTAATTTTCCTCAATAGTTTGATGTGGGACCCTGCCCAAAAGCCTACTGAAGTCCATATACACAATATTTTTATTATTACATGATTCTACCTCCTCAAATACCTTAGTGAAAAAGTTAAAAATTCGTAAGGCAGGAACGCCCTTGTAAAACCTTTGCTGAGATTCTTTGATTAATTTATGCTTTTCAAGGTGGGCTACGAACTGCCTCGGCAATTTATTGATTCCCTTTAAATTTTCCCACTATGGAGGTTAGGCTTATTGGTCTATATTTCGAAGCTAAGGACCTGTCCCCTGTTTTGAAATAGGTATCACATTTGCCCTTTTCCACTTATCTGGCACCATTTCCGTTTGTAGTGATATGTTGAAAAGATTTAGCCAAGGTGTGCTAAGCTCCTCTTTACATTCCTTAGAACCCCCTTTCATACAGTTCATCAGGGCCTGGGGATTTGTTATGGTTTTAATTTATCTATTTGCCTAAGGACCATGTCACTTGTGACCCTAATAGTGCAAAGTTTATTATCGTCCTGTTCTACATAATTTATCTTACTGGAATATCGCGGTATCCTCCTGTGTAAAACTGAGAGGAAGTTTGTGTTAAAAATTCTACACATTTCCTTATCACTGTCAGTGAGCTGACCCGAGGAAACTTTTGAGTGGGCCTATCTTGTCCCTGATCTTACTTCTGTATACCTGAAAGAATCTTTTGGGTTAGTCTTCGATTCTCTTGCAACTTTAACCTCTTAATCTCTTTTGCTTTTTTCCCTTTTTTACTTCTCTTTAACTGAATATATCGATTTCTCAATTGCCCTCTCCTTTTGATTTGCCTTATTATGCTCTCTTTTGACCAATCAGATATTTTAAATCTAATGTTCATCCATTTAGGATCTTTTTTTGTTTGATCTGATTTCCCTATTTGGAACATAATTTGACTGAGCAGCTTAGAAATAATATAAAATATAATATATATTATATATATATATATATTTTATTATTATTTTATTTTATATATTTATATATATTAATATTATATATATTATATTTTATATATGTGTGTGTGTGTGTGTGTGTGTGTGTGTGTGTGAGTTTATGCATATTTCCTTATAATAAATTTAATTTGTCTTCACACTTAACATGAAGGTATGTTTTTTTTTCTATTTTAAATAATATAAATGTTCTTAGACTAGGCAGGTCGCTTACATTTTAGGAACCAGGATTTTTATTTACGTTTTTATTGCCAAGAGCGTAACATGTTGGGGCCTGAAGGGAAGAATTATAAAATTTAGAATCATAATTCACTTTTTGAAAACTGGAGAGTCAGTATTTAAAGGAAGGATTTTTTAAAATATTAATAGTAATAACTTTTTTCAGGTGTAATTATTACAATTATTTTTTTTGCCAGATTTTTGTGTATGCACATTTAGTGACTTAGGGAGTTAATAATAATAATTTTCTGGGGAAAAATAATAATTTAATTTAAAGTTGTGTTTTGCGAGCCACTATCAGCCTAAAGATTGACAATCCAAATTATTTTTTCATGAATGAGCCTCAAAACTCCATCAATGTATGCCAGATTTCCGGGCATTACCTTAACTCGATAGACTTTGAGAAAGCCATTGACAACATGCCTATGCACTCGCCCGGGCCCAGACTCGTGGAACTCTGTGTTCATTAGGAAACGCAAGGAACCCCTTTCGTTTTCCCTAAGTAATATGGAAAAGGGAAAGGTTTTTAGAAAAGGGGATGTTTTTCCCATAGTCAAAAAAAAGAAAAAAAAATATACCCCCACTCCTAAATTTGGCAAAAAAAATATTAGCAAAGAACTAAAACCCCAATAGCTTGATGTCCAAAAAAAAAAGTCTTTGAAGAGTATAAGAAGCACGATTGAAAACCCCCAAAATTTCCACGGCAACATGATTTCAGAGAAAGGTCGCTCCTCCCCTTTTTCATGCTGGTTTCACATGAATGGCCCTTAGACGCCCCGGAGGAAAACAGAATTCAGATGTAAAACACAGATTTTTTTTAAAAGTTTTTTGACAAGGGGATCAGGGCGTAAAGCGCAAAAATACGTGCTAAAGGAATAACGGGGAAAAAGGGGGGAAAGATGGATCTTAAACCCTTAAAAACCAATCGAACAAAAAGATTTAATTGGAAAACAGGGGTTAAATCGGAAGCTCCCTAGTAAAAAAGCTGTTCCACGGCACGTACTCGCCCCCCCCCTATCCTGGTCCTTATCTCATATAGCCCTTGAAAAAGATGTAATCCCAGCACCGTGTCATCCTTTGCAGATGTACTGGATCTGCATGAGGCTTTTCATCTGCTGGGGGGGGGGGACGGGGTTTTAAACCCTCCAAAAGATACAAACCAATTTTCCCAAGGGGAAACGGAAAACAATATGTGTTCAATAAAGAAAAATTTTCCCAACTACCCCTTTTAAATAGAAAATTGGAGGAGATAAAAATTAAAAATTTTAGTTTTCTTAAACTCTGATTTTCCGGGACGTTTGGGAAAAGCACTTGAATTTGTATCTGCGGGAAAGCAGGCGAAAAAAATTATTTTTTAATCTACACTTGGAAACCCTAGAAGGAAGGGTTTCCCGGAATCTCCCAACGAAATAACCCCTACGAAGTAAAAGACTGGGCGGGGCGGGAAAAAATTTCCAAAAAAGAAAAAGTAGGGGCGCCATTGGTCACTAAAAGAAAAAAAACCCTATTTGTCCGGGTCCAAGGGCTGTTCAACCCCCTTCTCCAAGGGATAAGGGGGGGAAATTTCCCCCTTTGACCGACCCCTGGGCCCTTTAAGAGGAAGGGTGGGGCTTAAAACTTTAAAATTGGTATTTAGATCGCCGGGCTGTGGTTTGTCGTTGGGGTACGTGCGGCCAGAAGGGGGACCAAATTTGGTTTATCAGACCCCGTCCATGGGGGTCCTGGTTTGTGGACCGGACCCCGGGGACGTTGTTTCCCCGGAAAGCTCCCCAGGGAGGAAATCCCCGGAATTTCTTCCCGTAATAAGAAAAGGGGTTTTTGCTGTTAATTTTTAAGAGGTCTGTAAGGGTTTGGGATTCAGGGGTGAGAGGAGGTCTGGGGGAGGTCTGGGGGGAAAGGGTTGGGGGGAGGGGCCGGGGTTTAAGCCCCACTGTTAATAATAAAGCGATTTTAGACAAAATTTTTCGACTAAAACTAGCTTAAATATAGAAGAAAAAGTTTTCAGAAGAATTTTAACCCTACCCAAATACGGGAAGAAAAAAAGAAAAATTTTACGGGATAAAGAGAAGGGGAAAAGAGAGAGAGAGAGGAGGAAAAGAGAGGGAGAGAAAGAGTGGGGGGGGGGGGGGGGCCGAGAGAGGGGAGGGAAAAGGGGAGAGAGAAAAGAAAAGAGAGATTTCCCACACTGAGCTTAACTCAGGGGTAAATAACTGGTGGAATTCTGTCATCGCTAAGGTCCCACAGACTGACAGAGTTCAAAACACTACCTTTGAGAATTCTAACACAATTCCTCTGACCACCACAGAGGGAACAAATCCTCTTCCCAGCAACAAGGGAAGCCTTGGATCTGTTAATTCTCCTACACCTGACATCTCTGCTTCAGCCACTGCCAGTCCACTTGACAGTGCACATACCACCTCTGATCCTACACCTGTCAGCACACCTGCCAACACTATTCCAGAATCTGGTAACAGTGCTTCATCAGCAAGTTCTGAGCCAGGAGTTTCTCCACCAGAGATGTGCAGTTAATGATCAGGGAACTATCACTGCACCTGATCACCTACTGCGCCAAAGTACGAACAGCAGGGACACATCTGTCAGAACTGGTAGAGGACGGGGCAGAGGACGTGGACGAGGACGTGGAGGTGGAAGACATCTACAGCCGTCTCACCCTCCACTAACACATTTCCAGCGGCAGAATCTGAGGACAAATCTGCAAAACACAGGAGGTGCAACAAATCCTAGTCCACCCTCCCAGGCACCTAGGCTGTGCTCTCGCTGTCACCGGAAGGGGCACACTGCCAACAACTGCCTGCGAGATACCAGGTGTAATTACTGCTACAAGAAAGGACATCAGGAGGACCAGTGTCGGAAGAAAAAGGAACTTGACAGACAGGGCCACCTGTTTAGAGACCTGTTCTCAGAACAAACCAGCAGGATCTCTGAATTGGTGAACAAACTCACAGTCACCCACTTAGCTACTCCTATCCCAGCCCAGCAGGTGGTATTGTGCCTTATACAGACCACAGACCTACATCCCTGCAGCTGCCTCAGTAAACCCCACCTCTCTCAAGGGCAGGCACCTTACATTCCCTACACACCCACCACCTCAAGCTGACCACTTCATCATGAGAGCCAGTCTATCAGCATTTCCCGTCGGCCAACATTAGAGGTTTCATTACTAATGTTGGAGAGCTCACACATAGTTTTGTGAACACTCGACGTCCCGACATGATAGCTGTTGTTGAAACATTTTTGGATGACAGGACTCCAGAAAATTTTGCAAGAATTGCTGGCTACACCTCATGGATGAGAAGAGACAGGCAAGGGCAAGGAGGAGGTGTTGCTGTGTGTTTTCTCTAAAAGTGTTCATGCCCAGCACATTGATGTTGCCACCCCTACACATCTTGAAATGATGTTCTTCAAGCTCTGTATAAACACTAGTACCTCTGTACTAGCATGTGCAATGTACAGACCTCAGTGGCAACATGCAGACCCCATCAACTTCCTAATGGAAAATATTGACTCCCTTCTGCTACAACACAACTGTCAACATATTATAATTGTTGGTGACCTCAACCAGCACCTTATACAGAGGGACTTTGATGACCTTGCAGTGTTTGACATGAGAAACTTTGTTGATTTCCCTACTCATATCTCTGGCTCCTCCCTTGACCCAGTAGTGAAATGATCTGGCAGAAGCATAGTCACTTGTCAACCCCTCGGCTACGTTGGATCGTCTGACCACAAGGCTGTTTTTACGACACTTAAGATCCCAACAGAACGAGGTGAGGAGTCCACACGCACAACCTGGCTATGGGAAAGAGGTAATTGGCCAGCCCTTCGCTCTGAGCTCGCCACCACCGATTGGAATGCTCTTCTCCAAGGGGATGTTGACAACCAAGTGAAAGTCTTCACTGGACACAGCCTTAATCTACAACAAGAACACATTCCTCACCGGCAGTATGTGACAAAGCCTACAGATCAGCCTTGGTTTGGCTTTCGTTGTAGAGAGGCTGCTACTGCTAAGTACAAAGCATGACGAAGGTATAAGAGACATCCTACCACCTATAACAGGAACTTGCACATGCAAGCCTGTAGGCATATAGGTGACGTTCAAAAGTGGGCCATTGCTAAATGGGAGGTGGACACTAAAAGAAAGCTAGCATCAGGTAGGATAGGCTCCAAAACCTGGTGGTCCCTGGTCAAGGACAGACAAGGTTATCTGCCTGATGAGCTCATTCCACCTCTAAATCGACAGGATGGGACCACCTCTACTAGTAGTCAAGAGAAGGCGGACCTCTTTGCTGAAAACTTTGCTACCAAATGCAAGTTCCTGATCAGCAAGGGACCCTCCTTGGCTAGCTGCAAGAACTGTGTCAAAACTGTCAGTGGTGACAATAAGGCAGGAGGAGGTGCATTTTTTTTCTTAAATCGCTTGACCAAGAAAAGGCTGTGGGCCCAGACAAGCTGAGCCCAAGATTGTTGAGAAGATGTGCAGACCAGCTAGCAGCACCTCCAACTCGCATCTTTCAGCACTGCCTAGTACAGTGTAAATGGCCCCTCTCTATGGAAAGAGGCAAATGTAGTCCCTGTTCACAAAAAGAAGAGCAGAGCAGAAATCAGCAACTACAGACCAGTGTCACTCCTGTCAATCACTGGTAAGATCCTTGAGACAATAATCTCAAGACAAATGACAGAGTTTTTTGACTACCACTCACTACTTTGTGATCGCCAATATGGCTTCAGGAAAGGTTACTCTGCTGCTGATCTGTTGTTAAATCTCTCCACTAAGTGGCACCAGTCACTGGATGAATCCAAAGTCAGCTGTGTGGTAGCACTGGACATTGCTGGCGCTTTCGACCGGGTGTGGCACCAGGGCCTCTTAGCAAAACTTCAAGCACTGGGAATTGCAGGCTCTATGCTATGTCTCCTCAGTGATTACCTTCATGGTAGATCTCTAAGTGTAGTTCTCAATGGAACGGAATCAGCAAGACATCCTATTGGGGCAAGTGTTCCATAAGCAGTGGCAGCGGCAGCGGCAGCAGCGACTTCCAAGCTCCGTACTTTTCTCCAACTACCAGAGCTACCAATGCTCCTATGATGACCTAGTTACAAGCAAAACTGCACTACCCAACGTAGCACCCAGAATGACCAAAGATTACCAACAGTGAAACCTACAAATCGAAAAAATAGAGATCAAAGGAAGACTGCAAACTAACCGTAAGCAACACCCCGCTGCCAGCCGAACAACGTAACCCTAAGCTTTGTATACTACAACTTCTTCTTAACTACAACAATTCCTGTAGTATTATGAGGCGCAATCTAAGAGGAAACAGCACCAAGGCCAGCAAGAAAACACCGAAAAATCAACTATTCAAACAAGTGTAGTCAGGAGGACGCCGGCCCAGCAACCACCCCACTCACCACCACTCAAGGCCACACCACAACAATAACAACAAACATGGCTGCCACCAGCCCATCCTCCCTCTCTTCCCCGGATTTCAACCTACCAAGTAGTCTCTCAGGTATGACCAACGATCCAGATACCCTAAAGTCATGCATCTCCAACTTAGTTATTGAAAATATGAATCTTCGAGAGACGCTAACAAAACAAGACACCAGGATGACACAACTCGAAAACAAAATCCTCAGTCTTGAACAAAAGTTTTCAACACCAGGAACGACTAACTGTGACAAGACCATCCAGACAGTCATAGATAGCCATACCCAACAAATAATATCTCTTAATACAAAGGTTGAAGAAGCAGTAAAAGAATGGAAGAGCAACTTAGATAACCAGTTCAGTGACTACTTTGCTCTCCAAGAAGATAAAACTGAACAAGATAAACTATCGGACGCAGTAATAGTTAACAGTCCACTTTTTCCCAGTGATATGAACCAAACAAACAGTAAAGAAATTACTCTGCAGATCATAAAGGACCAAACAAGTGTTTATTGTACCAGAGTCAGAAATAAAAGAAGCCAGGTTACTAGGATCCCATGGTAGAAAAAAGTGTTATGCTTAGATTCCACTCACATGACAGGAAAAAAGACTTAATTATTGCATCTATTAAAGTAAAGAAAGAGGTATATATAAACGAGTGTCTTACCAAAAAACGTCAAAACCTCCTGTATAGAGTCAGAAAACTTAAGCGAGAGAATAATGACACAATACACCAATGCTTCACACGGGATGGGAAAATTCTAGTTAGGAAAAACAAATGTAGGTCAACTGTACACAATCACGAACGAGAATGATCTATCACGATTTCTCAGGGATACCAATCTTACAGAGAATAACTAAACAATGTCCAACTAAAAAGCCTACGTAGTGTAGTGTACGTTTTGCTCCATTATTGTTCAAATTTCATTGTACAATCTCTTAGTAATTAAATAATCAACTACCTCATTTTGTGATTTTACTAGTAAGCATAGGTCACCTTATGTGATTTTGTTATTTACTATTGTTCGCTTAAACATTAGCTGAATTGATACTTTCTCTGTCCATATTACTACCTCATATTTTTTTTTAATACTATCAATTGATATTACTTACTAAAATTAATAAATATCATTTTTACTAAAATTTCAATTTACTCTTAACAATTTTGACATTTAATAACCATTACTTGTCTAATTACCTTTACCTGTTTTAATACCACATTTACTATCCTAGATTACTCTTAATTACCTTGTACTGCCATATAACCTCAAAGTATAACTACCAGTGCAATATTGAATGAAATAACATTACTTTTTCACTTTTTTGTAATCATTATTACTTACTAAAATTTTATTAAACACCATATTTACTACCAGTCAATTTTAATTTTGTACATTAAACATTATTTTATACTTCTCATAACATTTTGTAGCCAAATTTTCAAGTTTTTATATTCAACCCCAACCTTTATATTATCCCTTGTACCTGTGTACCTGTCTACCCTCTTACTATCATATTATAATCAAGACATTACCATTGTTATTTTTTTACTATTATTCTTTTGGTACTTTAATTGTGAATTTTATTTTGTCAATTTAAATCTAGGTATAATCTTGATCTTGTCAACAACCTATACCAGACTCTAGTGCAATTGCAAGTACCATTTCAAATTGTATTTTTTATATTATAAGTTTATATTATAATTCCTACCATCTGCCCATTTAACTTTGCTTACCATTACTTAATTTTAGTCCCTTATATGTTTTTCTCCTTTATTTTAGCTTTATATAACTATCCTAGTTTATATATTCACAATTGTTAAAATATATCAAGGTGCTATTCTTAGGTGCTAAAGTAGAATAAGTTCACAATTTTGCCATTATATTCCAAAGCTCATTTTTTTTGATTACCACTTTATCGTCACCACAACCTATATTAGTCCCTTTTATATTATAATTTTATACTATAATTTCTAACTTTAAAAAATTACCTTTATAGTACTATCTACTATCATATTCCCAAGCTCCACTATTTGATCATCACTTTATTTGTATTAGTCCCTTAGCTCATTATTTTACATTTGTTAAATAATCCAGGTGCTATTTTTAGCTTAAGACTATTTACTTTGTTTTATACTTAATTCAAACTATAGATTCACTACAAATCTTATGATTACAAGCATTGATCCTGATACCAACCTCTTATTTAATGACTTAAATGAATCAAACAGTAACTGTAATTACTACACTGCAGAACAATCAAAGGCACTTCTCAGTGCCAACAACAACATAACTATATTTAACTACAATATCAGATCTTTAAGCAAGCATTACGATGACCTCATAGCATTACTAAATTCCTTACATGCCAATATGTCCATCATTACACTAACTGAAACCTGGCTAAAGCCTGATAGTACAGATGTCTATGCCATTCCTGGTTACACAGCCATACACAACTGTAGGCCAGATCAACAAGGGGGTGGCACAGCCATATACTACTCAGACCAACTAGAATGTATCACTAATACTTGCACAAGGGATGAACATGGGGAATATATAATAGCTAAATTCAAATCAAAGTACCTACAAAAACCTCTCACATTGATAAACATCTACAGAGTTCCACAGTCAAACATTAGCCAATTTAGTCAAAATCTAGGAAGTATGATAATGATGCACGCATGAACAAAGATCACTTACTACTCTCAGGTGACTTCAATATAAATCTCCTGCAAGACCAGGACCCACACGTTACTGAATTCACAAACACAATGAGTAACTGTATGTTACTACCAACAGTAACAAAACCTACAAGAGTTACAGAGACTAGTGTTTCCCTACTTGACCACATCTGGACCAACACCATATCCCCTTTAAAATCAGGCATAATTACAGATAATACCACAGACCACTACCCTACTTTCCTCATAACAACTCTTGGTAAACTACCCCAAGACACTACTAAAGTCACCTTCAGACTTCACAATGAGGCAGCCATTAATAACTTCACAACAGCAATAGCAAACATTGATTGGCACACTGAGCTAGAAACCTATACAGATATTGACGAATGTATTAATAATTTTCTAAAAAAAACCCAATACCTCTATAACAAGCACTGCCCTAAAAAAAACTAAACAGATGACAGCAAAGAGACTGAACAGTCCCTGGCTAACACCCAGCATTCTCAAATCCATAAATACAAAACACCAATATGAAAAACAGTACAGAATGGGTCACATAACCAGAGACCAAACAAAACGTTACTCGTCAATCCTAATCCAGCCTGATAAGAAGGGCAAAAAAATTGTATTATGAGAACAGATTATCCAATTACGAGGTGATATAAAAAGACCTGGAAAAACCCTATCAGAAATTCTGGGAACAAAAAAGATATCACGAAATAGCGAAATAAATTAGCAAAAACAGATGAACCCCAACTCCCACCAACAGAAACAGCGAACAGACTCAATGATTCTTTCTCCACTATAGGACAAAACCTTGCCAATAAAATCCCAAGCCAGATACCCCACCAAATGACTACCTCACCGGCAACTACCCGAACACACTGTTCCTAGCTCCGACTAACCCATACGAAGTCTCCCTTATTATCAACGCACTAAAAAACAAGGCAGGAGATTTAAATACCTTACCACCCCTTATATACAAAAAAGTGTCACAAGTGCTATCACCAATCATTGCAACACCTTTAACAAATCCATTGAATCCTCCACCTTCCCTACAGTACTCAAAATAGCAAGGGTCACCCGATCCACAAAGGAGGAGACCAAACAGAGTTGAATAACTATAGGCCAATATCCAACTTACACCCTCTCTCAAAAATCTTTGAAAAATTAATTCATAAACGAATCTACTCCTACCTTATCTCCCAAAACATACTCAACCCTGCCAATTTGGATTCAGGCCTAATAAAAATACTAATGATGCTATTATACACATGCTAGAACATATATACACTGCAATAGAGAAAAAAGAAGTCCCACTGGGGATCTTCATTGACTTACGTAAAGCTTTTGATACAGTTGACATGACTTGCTCCACGTAAAATTGTCACACTATGGAATAAGAGGGCACTCCCTCAACTACCTCAAGTCTTACCTCAGCAACAGAAGCCAATATGTGTACGCAAATGGGGCAAACTCTTCTGCACAACCAATTACAGTTGGTGTCCCACAGGGAAGTGTCCTTGGCCCTCTTCTCTTTCTCCTATACATAAATGACCTTCCAAATGCTTCGCAATTACTCAAACCCACACTATTTGCAGATGACACTACATACGTCTTCTCTCACCCGAGCCCAGTCACGCTAGCCAATACTGTAAATACCGAATTACAGAAAATATCTACCTGGATGAGGACTAACAAACTTACACTAAACATTGACAAAACCTACTTCATTCAGTTTGGTAACAGAGCTACAGATGTCCCTCTTAACATAATGATAAATGGATCACCTATCACAAAACTAACAGAGGGAAAATTCTTAGGAATCCACCTTGATAACAGACTCAAATTTCATACACATATACATCAAATTTCTAAGAAAAATTTCCAAGACTGTAGGCATACTATCGAAGATACGGTACTATGTTCCACAGTCAGCCCTCCTGGCCCTATATCACTCTCTTATTTACCCCTATCTCACCTATGGAATTTGTGCATGGGGCTCAACAACAATTAACCATCTCAGACCACTAATTACCCAACAAAAGGCTGCAGTTAGAATGATAACAAATTCTCACTACAGGCAGCACACTCCACCAATATTCAATACACTAAACCTACTCACCATACAAAACATCCATACTTATTACTGCACCTATTACATACATAGAACACTTAACTCTGATATTAACCCTCCCCTCAAACATCTCCTTGCCAACCTCAACAGAACACATGACCATAACACAAGGCACAGATCACTCTTTGATGTTCCTCGTGTCCATCTCACACTATGCAAAAACTCAATGCACATAAAAGGCCCTAAAATCGGGAATTCATTACCTGTAAATATAAAAGAAACACAACCTGTTTATAAATTCAAGTCTCTTCTCAAAGATTACTTACTCACCCAAAACCAAATAAATACTGAATAACTGAACATTATAAATTGTATATCTTAAATGTTTCTCACAATTATATCACATAAATGTTAAACCTAAAACCCAATCTAACTTTATTATTTTTAAATACACTACCTAACAGAATCACTACCTAACTGAATGCAACCATATGACCTGTCTTTGTAATACTCACTTGTGCTTTATAGTTATCTGTTTACATTAATGTTTTATCACTGATTTCATCATTGCTTAGTAGCAGCGCTGTATAGTCCTTGTGGCTTAGCGCTTCTTTTTGATTAGAATAATAATAATAATAATCATTGCTTAGTTAATCTTAAGTTAATTTTAAGCCAGCCCGTAATGCTATGCATAGTATAAGTGGCTTTGGCATACTGCTCTTATCTGTATTTTTTTTGTACCTCTGTATGTGTGCACAAATTGGAAATAAAATAAAAAAAAAATAAAAAGGTAGCGTGCTGGGTCCATTGTTATGGAATGTCTACTTCAACGACCTTCTTCATCTCATCCCAGAATCACATGCATATGCAGACGACTGTACACTGACATTCACTTATCCAAGAGAAGAAATGCCAGCTGCTCTAAGCTACATCAATCACCAGCTGAGAGCTATATCAGCTTGGGGAAATAGATGGCAAGTAACATTTGCACCTGAGAAAACGCAAATGATGATCGTCTCTAGGCACCATGATGGTAATGCTGGTGCAGTAGTAAGGATGAATGGGAGGGTGTTGGCACCTGGAGAAGAAGTTGATATCCTTGGGGTGAAATTTGACTCCAAACTAACCATGAAGAACCATGTTGTGAATCTTGCAAACAAGGCAGCCAGGAAGCTTACAGCACTTCGCCGTATCTCGCATCTGCTTGACAGTAGGAGTAGCAAGATCCTGTACGAGGCGAAAGTACGCTCACACCTTGAGTATGCTCCACTTTCTTGGTTTGCCTGCCCCCCCTTTTTATCTGCGACTGCTTGACAGAGTAGAGAACAGAGCAAGACGTCTCATCTCTCGCCTGGACCCCTCCTTTGGATAGATCTGTCATTTCAGCAGAGCCTTCAACATAGGAGGGATGTGGGTGGCCTTACTGTTATGTACAAGGCCAATATTGTCAAAATACCACACTTGGATCCACTTCAAGGACAGCGTGAAACAAGCTTTTATGCCACAAGACGGGCAGAAAGCAGCAACTTCACTCTGGCTGTACCCTTCTCCAGAACATCACTCCATCTGAGATCATACATACCCAGGATGACTCGAGTATGGAACACATTCGTACAGCATAATGATGTCAACGAGATAAAGTCAGTTGATCAAATGAAAATGCTGGCCCACAGATGGCTCCAGCTTCATCCTGTTCCTACTTGTATGTCTCATAACAATAAAAATGCTTTCAAATGAGCTGATGTAGGTAACAGCTCTTAGCTTGCCAATAAAGTTAGGAATCCTTAACCTGTAAATAGCTTGTCAATAAAGCTAGGGATCCTTAACCTTGTCAAACCCTGTGTAAAAAAAAAAAAAAAAAAAAAAAAAAAAAAAAAAAAAAAAAAAGAGAGAGAGAGAGAGAGAGAGAGAGAGAGAGAGAGAGAGAGAGAGAGAGAGAGAGAATTTGCTGCTTTACAAAATATAATAGGTAACAGGGTAGACATATTTAATTTGGAACAAGCTATCAAGTTTGTCCCAAAATTTGATGAAAAAGATCATGATTATTTTTTCTATTGTTTGACAAAATAGCAAAATCCCAGAAGTGGCCAGACAGTAACTGGGCCACATTAGCTAGAACCCAGTTAATTGGTAAAGAGTTACAAGCTGTTAGCTCTCTAGATGAACACGAATTTTCAGATTATGAGAAGATGAAGGATGTTGTGTTACTGGCTTATCAGACATTCCCAGAGAGATATAGGCAGAAATTTAGAGGTTTAAAGTTTCAGGAAGGACAATCCTTGGTGAAGTATGGAAAGGAGATGATGTCGCTGCTGACTAAATGGTGCCGCTCCAAGGATGTTGTAGGTGATTAACAAGGTGTAATTACTTTAATTTTAATTTTAATTTTACTAGAGGATCTTATGAACAGTGTACCTCCTGACCTTAAGGCATATCTTGAAGAAAAAGATTTTATTGATTTTAACCATGCTTTAGAGTTGGGTGAAAGGTTTTTAGCCAACCAAAAAGTTGGAAATAGTTATCACCCAGATTATGTTTATAATAAGTTTTCTCCACCAACTAGGAGGAGTAAGAAATTTCACAGGTTTAAGCCAATTTTTTTCCAGCCTCATAATCCAAATAGTTTTCAGCCTACTAACCACCAAAATCCTGGTTCCCAAGGAGTTAAGTCTACTTCTCAGTTTCCTGTTCAGGAAAATGGTAGGTCAGTTACAAGTGCAGGAAATCAGGGAACAGGTAGGAAAAGCCCAGTTCCCGAAGGACAAGGGATCCAGTCTACCTCAAGTGAGCATGGTACATTTAAAGTTTATAATTGTACTTACTGTAATAAGAAGAGTCACTTACAGCAGTATTGCAGAAAGATGCTTAAGGACGAGACTGTTGCACAGGACTCTCAAGTAAGTACCTCAGTTACACATCCAGTAGCTTGTACTGCAGTCTTACCCCAGAGTACACCAGGAAGTTCAGCTGTTTTAGAACCTCGGATGGAGGTCTTTTCAAGTAAGTCTGCTAACATGAAGGTAGGGTAGGTGTTGTCTTTAAGGGATAGTTGTAGCACATTCTTGTTGCTGAGAAAGGATGTATTATCAGTGTCAGAAGATACTTACACTGGATTAGATATTGTACTGAAAGGAATAACCGGATATACTATTAGGACTCCAGTGCATAGAATGTGGGTGGAGTCTGTTTACCAGTCTGGTTATCTGCCTGTAGGTATTGCACATGATACATTTAGAAGGTAATGATCTACTACTAGGCAACAATGTAATGGGTCTCCTCAAAAGTGAGGAATGTTTGGTTTGGAGGGACCCTGGTTTACAAGGTTTTAAGAATTTAAGGTAAAAACTAAAGCTACTGTGACTAAAAATTTTTCAATGTATACTATGACTAGCCAGGTGAGCAAGGGAAGAAATGTGCCTCGCCTTGATCTTTCTACTGACTGTGGTGACAGTTTGGGCCTGGGGAGCCTGTTCATTGAGTCTGACCTGCAGGAGACTGGGCAGTGATGATCCGGCCCTGGTCAAACATGGTTTGTTAGGGGGTGTTCTTGGTGCTGGCGGGGGAGTGAATACCCTGACTCTGAAGCAGCTGGTTGAGGTCCAGGGATGTGGTGACTTCCTAAAGGCTATTCAGTTGCCAGCTGTTACAGAGGAAGTGGTTCCCAAATTTAACAAATGTTTATTTTACAGAGTATGTGACCAAGCAGTCATGTCAGACCCATTTGAGGATAAGGTTCTGATTTTTTTTTTTACAGATTCCCAATGAAGGATATTTCAGTATTGAAAAGGGAGAGCTGGATAATAAATGTTTACCAATCACTTATCTTTTTAACAGGTTACCAGAGTTCCTGCCCCTTCTTAATAATTTTGTGTGTGTGGTTTTGAAATTTCTGGTGAAACATTTTCGTCAGGCTTTGCAACAATTCAAGCCAACCAGAAGTCAAATTTTATAAATTTTCATGTAGTTTTGAGAGAGTAATTAAGAATATATTTACCAATGTCTATCACTCTGAGAGTCGAAGGAGTGTAGAGTGGTTTCACCAGTCTCTCAGGACGATGCATGTTTACTGTAGCCAGTACCAGAAGGACTGGGATGAGGGCATTCCCCTCCTTTTAATTGCCGATTGGGAAAGCATTCTGGAACCATTAAGCAATGGGTTAGGTGAGGATGGTGATGCTTACCCCTCGGAGTTTTTTCTCAGTTTCAGAGACTGTTTGGCTAAGATGAAGTGGATGGCACCAGTGAACCAGTCTACCAGTCTGCCCAGGATGAGACCATGAGGTGGTGCTACATGATCTGGAGGCTAGAGAGGTGTTGGTACTGGAACCGGCTCCTGGGAACGCTCTGATTAGTAGAGAATGGTACCTGCTGGTGGATGAGGTCTCGGATGAAAATAAAACCCACACACCACACCAGAAAAACGCGTATGGTTACCTTTATCGGTAATCTGAAATAACTAATATTATGAAAGGTAAAGTATAAAACCTTGAAAAGTGTACTTTGATGTTGGTGTGGAAAAGCTCGGTGAGTTGTCTCAGCCACCATGAAACTTTGCAAATGAGTTTTATGACGTTAGAAAAGGAGGAATGAATCTCCATGAGGTAAATGTAGCTGAGCAAATTCAGCAGGTTTTGGGTAGAATAAACTTAATTGAAAGGTGGTGTATAAAGTTTTGGGGAGAGATGTATATGGTGGAAAAGGTGAAGTTTTTTTTTTTTATATATTTTCACTGTGAGAGTCAGTGGACATTGTCTTTCATGGATCTCACACTAGATGACACTCTTACCATGTTCACTAATTACAGCAAAGTAAATTTGATAACTAATGCTGAATAATTATGAATAATTTCATTGATGTACTAGATACAAAAGTTGTGAGTATGTGGTAGGTTATTTGATTTCCATGACCCAGTGAAATTGTACTCTACAGGTACTTTATATTTTTGTATAACTTTAAATATAATGTGAAATTGCTTTACACAGCCTGTTTGCAAAGTGATAATAGTGTTAGTGCTCATGTGTTGACTAGTTTCAGTGTTGCACTGCCATTTTTCTCTGCAAGTAGACACCAGTTCTGCTGGTGTTAGTGCTGCGTTGTTGGAAACAGCAGCAGGACAATTACTGCCAGTAAACTTAAAAGTCACTAGACAATTTATGTCACAACAGAAAAGGAGACTCTTGTTTTGTGCTGTTTGTGCAGATTTTTTTCACTATAGGATCACAGTCCTGCATTTCCTTTACGTACCGAAGAACCACACTCAAATACTCAGTTTGGTGATTCGTAATGTGAAGGGGACAGGGAATGTGGTTGTTCATGTATTTTATCGTGTACTGTACATAATGTAGTGTAGACATTTATCTGCTCTCGTTTTGCAGTGGTTGCAGTAGGTGAGTAGATGGCTTTCTGACCACCAAGTGGACTGAAGCCGGTGAGCTGGTGGAGGGAGGTATCAGATTTCCCAAGACTGTGTGTGTGTTTTAGGTGGTAGTCACGTCAGTACATGCCTAGGTAAGGTATGCTAACATAGGGTGTGGGGTAATGAAGCCTCACCTGTGATATTGGTGTATGGACTGTTGAACCAGAGGTAGTGGTATGGTGTTGGCGGTGAAGCCTCGCCATCTTTGGGTCATGAACAATGATCCTGTGAAAAATTATTATTATTATTATTATTATTATTATTATTATTATTATTATTATGTGAGCAAATCACCTGATGGAGGCTTACAGGGTATCACTTAAATTATTACCTGCAAGCAATTTGGGTGAGGCAAGTCGGACTTTAGTCACAGTAGGTCACTGTGGCATGCAAAGAGTACATAACCTTTATTCGGCACATGTACACACCCTCACTAAAAGGCTACCTCCCCAACCAGCGAATCAGATACTTAGGGTCGGACGATCGGGGCCCCATCGTCAGATCAGTGTCTAGGTTCAACCAATCATAAAGTGGATCTGGCATTTGTAAAGGTGACATGGCTACCACGAACTTTTTTACCCTTATCATTTCCATTCGAGAGCTGGTTGAAGCTCGGTGGTCTGCATTCTATTGGCTTCAAATTCTACCTTGATTACCGTGGCATGCACTAATACCTGTTGCTGTACATAGTGTATATAGTGTACATATTGCTGTTTATACTTGGTGAAGGATAATGCAAGTCAAAGTTTTTTCTGCTGTGTTTATTTTGCTCCCTTTACACCCAGGATAACAGGCCTTTGAGAACCTGGGTTGTAATATGGGTAGCCTGTACGAGAGCTGGAGCTGGACTTAAAGCAGGAGTTGAGCCTAGAGTTGAAGTTGGATCAGGAAGTAATCGTAAATAGCTGGCTATCTGGCACTGCGTCAGCTTTGCCACTGCTCCAGGAATTTTTGCATGTCCGGCCTGCTATTGTGTGATCGTAGACAGCTTGCTGTTCTGTGTGTCAACTTTGCATTCACTTCGCTAAGGTCATCCTTGCTATTGTGTGAGTATTCTGCAGTTGTACAGTGCATAGCTGAGCATGTGTATTGCAAATAGCGTGTTAACGTTAAGGTTAAATGCCGCCTAGATGAGTCAGACGGCTAGTGTCTGAATTCATTCTATTAAACTTGCCTAAGTTTTCTCTTCAGCGTTGTTGGCGAATTGCTTGTTCCATCGGTATTGAGCACAAACGCACTCTCACTGCTGAGCAGCTTCGTAATCTTATAAGTGTCAAACTTCAAGAAGAGGAGATGGCATACCAGACTCCTCCCTCTACCGGAACCAGGAGTAAATCCTTGCTGAGGCTCCCGCAAGAGGAAAAACAACACCTGAGCAAAACCGCCAATCTCATGCTATGGGGTTGTCTGAAGGTGAGTCGGCTTCATTGGTGTTTGAGTTGGCAAAAATCAATCTTGAGCAGACTAGGGAGCAACAGGCATATGCCAAGGAAGAGTTTGATAGAGAAAAAGAAATAAATCGGTTTACTCAAGCTGTAAATGACTTTAGTTTGCAAAAAAACGGTACAGTCTGTTCCTTGTTTCATTGAAGCTGAGCCTGAATTATTTTTTGAAGCATTTAAAAATCAGGCTCGAGTCTTGAGGTGGCCTGAGCAACATTGGACATCTTTGGTACATGCAGAGTTGTTTGGTAAGGCACAGGAATTTACATCAGTGTTAAATGACATTGATTTCAGTAATTATCAGGTGGTGACGACCACGGTTCTCGGTGCTTATCAATGTATTCCTGCCAAGTACAGAAAGGAGTTCAAGCTAGGTAGATGACAACTGGGTCAGTCCTTTGTTGACTTTGTGAGACAGCAGACTAAAGTTTTTTCCAATTGGTACAAGGCAAGTCGTGTTGCAAATTTCGATGAGTTGGTTCACTTAATATTGGTAAGACACATAGGCAACAGTTAGGCAACTTTATTCCGAAACGTTTCGCCTACACAGTAGGCTTCTTCAGTCGAATACAGAAAGTAGGCAGGAACAGTAGAGATGTGAAGACGATGTAATCAGTCCATCACCCTTGAAGTCGTAGAATTTGAGGTTGTCAGTCCCTCAGCCTGGAGAAGTTCAGTTCCATAGTCAGGAACTATCTGAAGATCAAGCGACAGTGCGGAGACTTAAATACTGTCGGAAGGAGAGGTGCAGAGTAGTAGTAGTGAGAATGCAGCCACTGAGAGGTCACGTCCCTCTCAGATCCAACAATTCTCACTTGAAAAAGTTGTCCAAGGTGTTTTCTGTATTTAAGTCTCCGCACTGTCGCTTGATCTTCAGATAGTTCCTGACTATGGAACTGAACTTCTCCAGGCTGAGGGACTGACAACCTCAAATTCTACGACTTCAAGGGTGATGGACTGAATACATCGTCTTCACATCTCTACTGTTCCTGCCTACTTTCTGTATTCAACTGAAGAAGCCTACTGTGTAGGCGAAACGTTTCGGAATAAAGTTGCCTAACTGTTGCCTATGTGTCTTACCTACCAACCTGTCGGTATTGTATACCATTTCGATATTCAATTAATATTGCTGCATAACCTGCTGGAGTCTGTTGGACCAGAGGTTCGAGACTTTCTGCAGGATCACGTGTTGACCATTGCATTGGAGGCAGCCAGGTTAACTGATAGTTTTGAAACCAACTGCTCCTTGTCCGAGCGGTCCCATCTCTCTTTTCAACAGCCTGGCATGAGCAGAGACAGTCAACGAAAAGTTCCTGATTGGAGAATGAGGTGCCAGCAGGAAGGAGAACGACGATGTCATCTAAGTCATCTGGTAAGCCATGCTACTCAACTTATGGTCAACCTGGTGAGCGACAAACCACTCAACATGGTGTATTTCGACAACAGTACCCAGAGCGGCACCAGCCACAAAGTCAGCAAGGAGCTAAGGTCAAGAATGTCGTTTGCTTTCATTGTAATAAATCAGGCCACATTCGTCTGAACTGCCCAAATAAACCCCAACCATTAGAGAAAATATATAATGTTATGTCCTTGAAAGAGGTAAAGGAAGGGATGGCCCCTTATTTTAGTAACTGTGAAATATCCCTTCAGGAAACTGCAAAGAAAACTGAAGTCAGAACCTTTAGGGATACTGGAGCATATTGTTCACTTATAAGAGAGGGAGTGCTTCCCCTTTCTGAACACACCTCATTACAATCCTCCGTTCTGTTAGGAGCTTTTGGAGGAGCAGTATTTTCTGTCCCCTTGCATACAATATATGTACAGTGCAGGTATTACACTGGATATTTAACTGTAGGTGTGTCTGATGCATTTCCTATGAAAGATGTAGTGTTATTACTGGGTAATAACATTAACACTTCCAGTATGTGTCCAGATCAATAATGATTAATTCTTCTCCGATGTTGACCATAACTCAGGCAAAATCCCGAGGGATCTCTGATGAGAATGCTAACCCATCCTTAGACGACTGTGATCTCGGAATAGCCAATTTGTTTTACGAGGAAAACTGGCCAGGGCCTCGTAAATTTAGTGTACAGACCCAGATCAAGCCTTCCTATTCCAGGGTTGCAGGATTGCCAGATGTCTCTGTGTCCATGTTCGAGGGATTGTCCTTTCGAGAGGAACAGCGAAAAGACCCTTCCTTAAATTTTGCTTTTCAGGCAGCCATGGGTAAATCCTCTTCAGATCACCCAGTCAAATGTAAAATTAAAAACGACTTCTTAATCTGCACTGAGACTGGTAAGGAGATAGAAGGTAGGCAACAATCAGGCAGGTTAGTAGTTCCCAAAAAGTTTAGACCTCAAATATTAAATATTGCTCATAATTCTTCATTAGGAAGCCACTTAGGAATTACTAAAACACTGTATAGAATATTAAAAGAATTCTATTCGCCAAAGTAAAGGCAGGATGTGAAGAATCATATCCACTGTTGTAGAGAATGTCAGCAAGTAGGGAAACCTGGACACCCCATTAAACCTGCACCTCTCCATCCTATACCTTTCGATGGAGAACCTTTTGCAGAGTTAATTATAGATTGTATAGGTCCACTACCTAAGTCCAAGTCTGGGAATCAGTACTTATTTACCATTATGGATAGATAACTAGATACCCAGAAGCAATTCCCATGTGCAGCATTAATACTAAAGCAATCCTTAAAGGTTTAACAAAGTTTATCTCTTGCTATGGCATTCCTAAATCTATTTAGTGATCAAGGTACTAACTTCACTGCCAAATCATTTAGGGAAGCATTAACTAGGCAAGGAATAATTCACAACTTATACACTGCCTATCATCCTCAGTTCCAAGGTGCCTTGGAAAGATTCCATCAGATGTTAAAAACCATGATGAGAACTTTTTGTGTGCATTTCCCTACAGACTGGGATGAATCACTACCTTTATTGCTGTTTTCAATAAGGGAAACTGTGCAGGAGTCTATCGGGTATAGTCCATTTGAGCTGATCTTTGGGCACAATGTATGAGGTCCTCTTCGGGTGCTCAAGGAAGGATGGATGGGAGATGTTAGCTCAACAATCTACAATCCTTGTGTACGAATGGTATATAATACCGACAAGATGAGATTAAGACACATGTGCAACATCTGGGTATCTTTATTGTAGACGTTTCGCCATCCAGTGGCTTTATCAATACAAATTCTAGGACATAACATGAAGACAGTAGAACTATGTACAGAAGATGAGGTAATCAGTCCCTCAACCTAGGAGTAGGTGCGAAGAGCACCATAGTCGTGGAGATTCTGAAGCAGAAGAAAGGATCCTGGCGCTTATATAGTAACGTCAGGTGTAGCAGACGAGGGCATATTCACTGGTAGACGGGATTCCCCAGTGGAAGTAGGTCCTTCCCAAAGAGATGGGTTAGTTGTAGTAGTAGTTGTCGTAGTCGTGAAGGTTGTGTACATGTCCTCAGAATTAAGATTCCATGATGTTGCAGTGTCTGACAAGTTGTGTACGAATGGTATATAATACTGACAAGATGAGATTAAGACACATGTGCAACATCTGGGTATCTTTATTGTAGACGTTTCGCCATCCAGTGGCTTTATCAATACAAATTCTAGGACATAACTTGAAGACAGTAGAACTATGTACAGAAGATGAGGTAATCAGTCCCTCAACCTAGGAGTAGGTGCGAAGAGCACCATAGTCGTGGAGATTCTGAAGCAGAAGAAAGGATCCTGGCGCTTATATAGTAACGTCAGGTGTAGCAGACGAGGGCATATTCACTGGTAGGCGGGATTCCCCAGTGGAAGTAGGTCCTTCCCAAAGAGATGGGTTAGTTGTAGTAGTAGTATTATATACCATTCGTACACAACTTGTCAGACACTGCAACATCATGGAATCTTAATTCTGAGGACATGTTTATCTGGAGTTTATCTGGAGAGAGTTCCGGGGGTCAACGCCCCCGCGGCCCGGTCTGTGACCAGGCCTCCTTAGGTCAGTGTCCCAGGATGCGACCCACACCAGTCGACTGACACCCAGGTACCCATTTTACTGATGGGGAACATAGACAACAGGTGGAAAGAAACACGTCCAATGTTTCTACTCTGGGTGGGAATCGAACCCAGGCCCTCACCGTGTGAAGCGAGAGCGTTAACCACCAGGCCACCAGAGCCCTTCATGTACACAACCTTCACGACTACGACAACTACTACTACAACTAACCCATCTCTTTGGGAAGGACCTACTTCCACTGGGGAATCCCGCCTACCAGTGAATATGCCCTCGTCTGCTACACCTGACGTTACTATATAAGCGCCAGGATCCTTTCTTCTGCTTCAGAATCTCCACGACTATGGTGCTCTTCGCACCTACTCCTAGGTTGAGGGACTGATTACCTCATCTTCTGTACATAGTTCTACTGTCTTCAAGTTATGTCCTAGAATTTGTATTGATAAAGCCACTGGATGGCGAAACGTCTACAATAAAGATACCCAGATGTTGCACATGTGTCTTAATCTCATCTTGTCGGTATTATATACCATTCGTACACAACTTGTCAGACACTGCAACATCATGGAATCTTAATTCTGAGGACATGTACACAACCTTCACGACTACGACAACTACTACTACAACTAACCCATCTCTTTGGGAAGGACCTACTTCCACTGGGGAATCCCGCCTACCAGTGAATATGCCCTCGTCTGCTACACCTGACGTTACTATATAAGCGCCAGGATCCTTTCTTCTGCTTCAGAATCTCCACGACTATGGTGCTCTTCGCACCTACTCCTAGGTTGAGGGACTGATTACCTCATCTTCTGTACATAGTTCTACTGTCTTCAAGTTATGTCCTAGAATTTGTATTGATAAAGCCACTGGATGGCGAAACGTCTACAATAAAGATACCAAGATGTTGCACATGTGTCTTAATCTCATCTTGTCGGTATTATATACCATTCGTACACAACTTGTCAGACACTGCAACATCATGGAATCTTAATTCTGAGGACATGTACACAACCTTCACGACTACGACAACTACTACTACAACTAACCCATCTCTTTGGGAAGGATCTACTTCCACTGGGGAATCCCGCCTACCAGTGAATATGCCCTCGTCTGCTACACCTGACGTTACTATATAAGCGCCAGGATCCTTTCTTCTGCTTCAGAATCTCCACGACTATGGTGCTCTTCGCACCTACTCCTAGGTTGAGGGACTGATTACCTCATCTTCTGTACATAGTTCTACTGTCTTCAAGTTATGTCCTAGAATTTGTATTGATAAAGCCACTGGATGGCAAAACGTCTACAATAAAGATACCCAGATGTTGCACATGTGTCTTAATCTACAATCCTTCTTCAAGGTTCCAGGTGACACGTCAGTTGGCTAAGGCTAACTTAAAGGCAGCTCAAAAAAAACGATGAAACAGAGGTATGGCAGAAATTCAAAATTTCACTCCTTCCATCCAGGAGACGAGGTGTTGATACAAGAACCTATACCTGGCCACACCTAAAAGCTGGATTTACAGGACCTATGCAAATTTAAAGTAAATTATCTGATGTAAATTATGTGGTGTCTCCCCTTGACCTCAAAAACTAAAACTTACCACATTAATCAAATTAAAGCATTTAATACATCAGATAAAGTCGCAGTAATGACTCTGTCCTCTGCCTCTGAAAATGACCCTGACTCTTTGCACTCTATTTCTGAAATTAATGTAAAGCTTCCCAATTCTGTCCTCCTCGAGGACCCTAGCCCTTTAATGGTGGGGCTAACTATGACTCAAGTAACAAGTTTAACTGCGCTTCTACAATCTTACACTGATATTTTTTGAATGTTCCGAAAAAATGTACATTAAGATATCATGACATAGATGCTGGAAACTCTAAACCTATTAAACTCTCCCCTTATAGAGCTAATCCTGAAAAAACAGAGGCTACTTCAGCAGGAGGTAGAATTTCTGTTAGAGCATGGGTTAGTGGAGGAGTCGTCTAGTCCATGGGCTTCATCGTGCATCCTTGTTAAGAAAGCTGATGGAGGTTTATCGAATGTGTACAGACTACCATAAGGCGAATGAGGTCACAATTGCAGATGCATACCCTCTCCCACGTCTGGGTGATGTAATAGACTTTGTGGGTAAGGCTACTTTTGTGTCCAAGTTAGACCTCCTTAAAAGTTACTATCAGGTACCTTAGACAGATAAGAAGGAAATCTCTGCCTTCGTAATTCCAGGAGGTCATTTTCAATATACAGTTACCCCCTTTGGAATGAAAAACTCGCCCGCTTCATTCCAGAAACTTATCCATCTGGCTATTAAAGGACTTGAAGGCATAGCAGCTTACCTAGATGATATTGTTATTGTGTCTGATACTTTGGATCAACACATGTTTAGGCTTAAGGCTCTCTTTGAGACCTTCCAGAGTTTCCACTTAACTGTTAACATATCTAAGTCTTCCTTTGGCCAGGCTTCTGTTAATTTTTTGGGCCATTAAGTAGGTAGTGGTAAAGTTGCCCCTAAATTTGCTAAAGTTCTTGCCATTAAAAATTATCCAGTACCTCATGATAGAAAATCCCTCCAACATTTCCTAGGTATGGTAGGATTTTATAGAAGATTCTGTAAAAATTTCTCAGATATTGTAGCCCCTCTAACCTCACTTACCAGTCACAAAGTTCCTTTTAATTGGACCTCAGAATGTCAAAATGCTTTTACAAAAGCTAAAAGATTACTTTGTAATGCACCCATTCTTTTGTCTCCAGACTTTTCCAAACCTTTTTCATTACAGGTTGATGCTTGTGAGTCTGGGGTAGGGGCAGTATTTCTGCAAGCCGGGGACGATGGGTTGCAGCCTGTGACTTTCTTCTCAGCCAAGTACCAGCAGCACTAGAGGGCCTGCTCTACAACTGAAAAAAAAACCTTGCTTTGGTACTAGCCTTGGAGCACTTTGACATGTATGTGGGCCAGATTTCTCAAGTGGTCACCATCTACAGTGACCACAACCCTCTGGTGTATCTCCAAGCAATGAAGAATCACAATACGAGACTCCTAAGATAGAGTCTCAGGCTGCAGCCCTATTTATAAAAATTATTCATATCGCCAGCAAAGAAAATATGCTGGCCGATACTTCATCCCAGTTATAACATGTATTAGGTTGGTAGGTAAGACACATAGGCAACAGTTAGGCAACTTTATTCCAAAACGTTTCGCCTACACAGTAGGCTTCTTCAGTCTAATACAGAAAGTAGGCAGGAACAGTAGAGATGTGAAGACGATGTAATCAGTCGTAGAATTTGAGGTTGTCAGTCCCTCGGCCTGGAGAAGTTCAGTTCCATAGTCAGGAGCTATCTGAAGATCAAGCGACAGTGCGGAGACTTAAATACTGTCGGAAGGAGAGGTGCAGAGTAGTAGTAGTAGTGAGAATGTAGCCACTGAGAGGTCAGGTCCCTCTCAGATCCAACAGTTCTCCAGGCCGAGGGACTGACAACCTCAAATTCTACGACTTCAAGGTTGATGGACTGATTACATCGTCTTCACATCTCTACTGTTCTTGCCTACTTTCTGTATTAGACTGAAGAAGCCTACTGTGTAGGCGAAACGTTTTGGAATAAAGTTGCCTAACTGTTGCCTATGTGTCTTACCTACCAACCTGTCGGTATTGTATACCATTTTTGATGTTCTTGTATTAGGTTAGGATGTGTTAGGGACTTTGGCTAGAATTAGCTCTTTTCCCCCCTTTTGGTATATACTGTGTAATTTAATTAGTGTGGGGTTTTTTTAGTGAGGGAATATTCTGCCCTACTGTCTGCTGTCTCGCTCTAAGTTTAGAATTTGGCTTTATGTCATGAATAAAGCTGAGCTCTGTCTAAGAGTTGGATGGTTGAGAGGAAAGGCAGTTCCATTATACAGTGCCATGGTGACTCTACCCATTGGAAGTGAAAACCTATTCCTAAGCCCTCTTGTGGTGGGGTTGTGGCATGCAAAGAGTACGTAACCTTTATTCGGCGCATGTACACACCCTCATTAAAAGGCTCCCTCCCCAACCAGCGAACCAGATACTGAGGGTCGGACGATCCGGTCCCCATCATCAGATCAGTGTCTAGGTTCAACCAATCATAATGTGGATCTGGTAATTGTAAAGGTGACAGGGTTACCACACACGTTTTTACCCTTGTCATTTCCATTCAAGAGCTGGTTGAAGCACGGTGGTCTGCATTCTATTGGCTTCAAATTCTGCCTTGATTACTGTGGCATGGACTAATACCCATTGCTGTACATAGTGTATATAGTGTATATATTGCTGTTTATACTTGGTGATGGATAATACAAGTCAAAATTTTTCTGCTGCATTTATTTTGCTCCCTTTACACCCAGGATAACAGGCCTTTGAGAACCTGGGTTGTAATAGTTACTGAACTGCAACTCCTTTGACTGTCCACTTCTTCACCACTCTCAGAAAAGCTAGACCTGACATTAAATTAATAATTATAATATTAAAACCAGCTACTCTGGTAATTAAAGTTGTGTGGACTGTATAGGATTAAGTTTCCTGAGAACAACAAATATAATTGGTACTAACACTTACCATTTAATTACTCTAGATGGATCACACCACAACACCTGCCTAACACCTTGATCCTACACTGGCCAGCTAATGATCTTAATGCAAAGACTATGGTGCACTTCCCTGTGAGTGATGTCTGTATTTATTTTCTGCCACCTACATGTAATTCTTGAGGTCTTGCAAATTTCCTGTCTCAATTCTTCAGCAGGGGACATTAACACAGGTCCTAATTATAAATTCTGGCCAAAATACCCCAATTGGATTTGGAAGATGCTGGATTATAAGACGATTATAACAACCAGTGTACACACATTGAATTCAATATGGCATCTCCTTCCCCGGCATCACTCAGCAGCTGTTCTCCATCCCCCTCACTAGAAATTTCTCCAAAGGGTCTAATCAACATCACATTTTGATACGCAATTATTATATTATTCATTTATGTGTTGTACATTTAGGAAATTATGTAAAAAAATATCCACAGATCCATTGTTTTATGTGCTGTGTTTCTCCAGGACCAACCTGTTTTATGGGATCACCAAGTGTGGTGACTTCAGGGTTTCTTGGAATGACAGTGTAGGTGAAGGCCTGGGAGGCCCACCTTTTGAGGGATCAATGGTGAAGACTCCTGTGTTTTTTTTTCAAGGTCACAGTCCCGCAGGCAAAGTTCATGTGACTAACTACCCAGTTTTGAAATCTGGTAATTTTCCCTCCCGTGTTCTCCAATTTCTCCCAGTGGTGTGTTTTGCATAGCCAGTTTTGCTTATTGCATATTGCTGTGGACGCAGGGTTGATAATGTAATTTTTCTATTTGTATTAATATGTACACTAATTTTTTTTAAGTGTTTCTGGAGATTTTATTTATATATTTTTACGAAGTGCTTATTTCATATTTGAAAGCAGAGATGTATGATAATGGACAATTTTCTGTTTAAAGAGACACTTTCTTAATTTATAATAAGTTTACTTGTATATATTATTGTATATACTATATATGTAGTAATTAGTATGTAAAGAGGTAACCTAGTCAGCTTTCGAATTTTATGTCATGTATAGAAAATGCATCAACGTAGGTGTTTGGCCAATACTGAGTTGAAACCGTGTATTTTCCTATTTATGTTTGAGTACAGCTATAAAGCATGACTGTGGCTCATTTCGCGTAAAACTGATCACTTTTACCTCAAACGAATTTCACACGTCTGCTGATTAGCAATGCTCATTGTAGAGATAAATTTTAAGGTGATAAATACTTATTGTGTTTTTCTATGTACAAGTAAATTGCACCAAGACAGTGCTTGATGCAGTTTTCTTATTTTTGGAGAATTTTGTTTCCCCAGACCTAAGGTTAATCCATTTTTTCCTTGACTAGCTGCAGCCGAGTGGATACAGCTAGCTGAGATCGGTGGTCTAGGGGAGTAGTTATTATGTAACGTATTTATTATGCTGTCAGAGTGGCCAGGAGAGGAGAGTCAGGTGCGTTTGGGGGCAGTAGGTGCAGTGCAGCAACTGGAGCAAGATGTGCTAAGACGTCATGGTTTGGTGTTTGTAGGGATTTTTTTTTTGTAAGTTTATACCATAGGTAATTTTATTGGTTTAAGTGTTCTCATGTTTACCTGTAAGACCCTAGTGTGCAGAGGCCTGTTTAAGTTTTGGAGAGTACTAGTACTGCCTGCAGAAGGAAGGGGGGTGTCATGGAGCCTCTCTGTTTATATATTTTGTTTTACTCACTAGTAACAGTGTGCTAGTGAGCTAACGTGAACTGGAGTGAGGTGATGTTGGTATGTAGTAGTAGGTTCTATATATACGTTTACTATTAATATATATATATATATATATATATATATATATATATATATATATATATATATATATATATATATATATATATATATATATATATATATAATTATATATATAATTATATATATAATTATATATAATTATATATATAATATATATATATATATATATATATATATATATATATATATATATATATATATATATATATATATATATATATTATATATATATATATATAGGTAGTAGGTTGGTAGACAGCAACCACCCAGGGAAGTATTACCGTCCTGCCAAGTGAATGTAAAACGAACGAAAGCCTGTAATTGTTTTACTTGATGGTGGTAGGATTCCTGGTGTCTTTTGTCTGTCTCATAAATATGCAAGATTACAGGTACGTCTTGCTGTTTCTACTTACACTTAGGTCACACTAAACATACATGTGCATGTTTATTTATACACACTCATCTGAGTTTTCTTTGATTTTGTCTTAATAGTTCTTGGTCTTATTACTTTTCCTTTTATATCCATGGGGAAGTGGAATAAGAATCTTTCCTCCGTAAGTCATGTGTGTTGTAAGAGTCAACTCAAATGCCGGGAAAAATGGGCTAGTAACCCCTTTTCCTGTAATAATTACTAAAAAGAATAAGAAAAAAATTGTCAAAGTGGGAAATCTGAATGTGCGTGGATGTTGTGCAAATGATAAGAAAGAGAGGATTGTGGATGTTATGAATGAGAAGAAGCTGGATGTCCTGGCTTTAAGTGAAACAAAGCTGAAGGGGGTGGGAGAGTTTCAGTGGAGAGGAATAAATGGGATTAGGTCAGGGGTTTCAAATAGAGTTAGAGCTAAAGAAGGAGTAACAATAATGTTGAAGGATAAGCTATGGCAGGAAAATGGGGATTATAAATGTATTAATTCAAGGATTATGTGGAGTAAAATAAAGGATGGATGTAAAAGTGGGTTATAGTAAGCATATATGCACCTGGAGAAGAGAGAAGTGTAGAGGAGAGAGAGAGAGAGATTTTGGGAAATGTTGAGTGACTGCATGGGGAGTTTTAAACCAAGTGTGAGAGTAATGGTGGTTGAGGATTTCAATGCTAAAGAGGGCAAAAATGTTGTGGAGGGAGTAGTAGGTAAATTTGGGGTGCCAGGGGTAAATGAAAATGGGGAGCCTTTAATTGAGCTATGTGTAGAAAGAGGTTTAGTAATAAGTAATACATATTTTATGAAGAGGATAAATAAATATACAAGGTATGATATAGCACGTAATGAAAGTAGTTTGTTAGATTATGTATTGGTGAATAAAAGGTTGATGGGTAGGCTCCAGGATGTACATGTTTATAGAGGGGCAACTGATATATTGGATCAAGAGTAAGAGGTAGATAGGAAAAGAGAAAAATGGCAACAACAAGTAAGAGGGAGGTGAAAGTGTATAAACTCAGGGAGGAGGAAGTTCGGGTGAGATATAAGCAACTATTGGCAGAAAGGTGGGCTGGTGCAAGTAGGAGTAGTGGGGGTGGGGGTTGAAGACGGTTGGAATGGTTTTAAAAATGCAGTATTAGAATGTGGGGCAGAAGTTTGTGGTTATAGGAGGGTGGGTGCAGGAGGAAAGAGGAGTGATTGGTGGGATGATGATGTAAAGGGTGTGATAAAAGAGAAAAAGTTAGCTTATGAGAGGTTTCAACAAAGCAGAAGTGTTATAAGAAGAGTAGAGTATATGGAGAGTAAAAGAAAGGTGAAGAGAGTGGTGATAGAGTGTAAAAGAAGAGCAGATGATAGAGTGGGAGAGGCACTGTCAAGAAATTTTAATGAAAAAAAGAAAAATAATTGGAGTGAGTTAAACAAGTTAAGAAAGCCATGGGAATGAATGGATTTGCCAGTTAAAAACAGAGTAGGGGAGTTAGTAGATGGGGAGAGGGAGGTAATGGGTAGATGGCAAGAATATTTTGAGGAATTTTTAAATGTCGACGAAGAAAGGGAGGCGATAATTTCATGCACTGGTGAGGGAGGTATACCATCTTTTAGGAGTGAAGAAGAACAGGATGTGAGTTTGGGGGAGGTGCATGAGGCATTACGTAGAATGAAAGGGGGTAAAGCAGCTGGAACTGACGGGATCATGACAGAAATGTTAAAAGCAGGGGAATATATAGTGTTGGAGTGGTTGGTATTTTTGTTTAATAAATGTATGAAAGACGGAAAGGTACCTAGAGATTGGAGGAGAGCATGTATAGTCCCTTTATATAAAGGGAAGGGGGACAAAAGAGATTGTAAAAATTATAGAGGAATAAGTTTACTGAGTATACCAGGAAAAGTGTACGGTAGGGTTACTATTGAAAGAACATAAGAACATAAGAAAGAAGGAACACTGCAACAGGCCTACTGACCCGTGCAGAGCAGGTCCATGTCTTACCCTCCCCGGATTAGCCCAATAACCCACCCAGTCTGGTCACCTCCACTCAAGGACGGAGCACGGCACCAGATTCAGCAGCACAAGCTAGTCAGGTTCAACTCACCCCCACCCACACCCACTCATGTATTTATCTAACCTGTTTTTAAAAGTACACAACGTTTTAGCCTCTATAACTGTACTCGGGAGTTTGTTCCACTCGTCCCCCAACTCTATTATTAAACCAGTGCTTTCCTATATCCTTCCTGAATCTGAATTTTTCCAACTTGAAACCATTGCTGCGAGTCCTGTCTTGGCTGGAAATTTTCAGCACACTATTTACATCCCCTCTATTTATTCCTGTTTTCCATTTATACACCTCGATCATATCCCCCCTAATTCTACGCCTTTCGAGAGAGTGCAGATTCAGGGCCCTCAGTCTATCCTCATAGGGAAAATTTCTGATACATGGGATCAACTTTATCATCCTCCTCTGTACGTTTTCCAGAGCATTTATATCCATTCTGTAATACAGTGACCAGAACTGAGCAGCATAGTCTAAATGAGGCCTAACCAAGGATATACAGAGTTGAGGAACAACCTGAGGACTTCTATTATTTATACTTCTTGATATAAAGCCAAGAATTCTGTTAGCTTTATTGCAAACACTAATGCACTGTTGTCTTGGTTTTAGATTACTGCTAACCAGAACTCCTAAATCCTTTTTGCAATCAGTAGTATTAAGATCTACATTATTTAGTTTATATGTGGCATGGTTATTTTCCTGTCCAACATTTAGAACTTTGCATTTGTCTATATTAAACTGCGTCTGCCACTTCTCCGACCATTGCATCAGTCTAATCAAATCATCCTGGAGTGCTCTAGTGTCCTCATTAGAATGAATTGGACGGCCTATTTTGGTATCATCAGCAAATTTGCTAATGTCACTATTTATTCCCTCATCTATGTCGTTTATGTAAATTGTGAACAACAACGGGCCCAACACTGACCCCTGAGGAACACTGCTTGTGACCTGCCCCCATTCTGATTTCTCCCTATTTATGCAAACTCTCTGCTGCCTATTTGTCAGCCATGCCTCTACCCAGGAAAAAATTTCTCCTATTCCGTGTGCCTTAAGTTTCCTCAATAGCCTCTGATGTGGAACTCTATCGAAAGCCTTACTGAAGTCCATATACGCAATATCATATTCATTACCATGATCTACCTCCTCAAACACCTTAGTGAAGAATGGTAGTAAATTTGTAAGACAGGAATGCCCCTTTGTAAAACCGTGTTGAGAGTCATTAATCAATCTGTGCCTATCAAGATGTCAATTATTGATTCCATAAATTTTCCCACTGTGGAAGTAAGGCTTATTGGTCTATAGATCGAAGCCAAGGACCTATCACCTGCCTTGTGAATAGGTATTACATTTGCCATTTTCCACTTGTCAGGCACTATGCCACTTTGTAGTGATATGTTAAAAAGATTAGCCATTCCTTTAATACCCTTGCAAACAGTTCTTCAGGGCCTGGGGATTTGTTAGGTTTTAGTTTCTCTATTTGTCTGAGGACCATGTCACTAGTTACCGCAATCGTGCATAGTTTATTATCGTCCTGTTCTACATAATCTATTAATTCAGGAATATCGCTAGTATTTTCCTGGGAAAAAACTGAGAGGAAGTAGGTATTGAGAATTTCACACATATCCTTATCACTGTCAGTGATCTGACCAGAGTTACTCTTAAGTGGGCCAGTCTTGTCCCTACTCTTACTTCTGTATACCTGAAAGAACCCTTTTGGGTTAGTCTTTGAATCCCTTTCGACCTTAGCCTTCATAATCCCTTTTTGCTTTTCTTATTCCTTTCTTTATTTTTCTCTTTAATTGAATGTATTAATTTCTTAACTGCCCATCCCCTCTTTTGATATGCCTATATATGCCTCTCTTTTGACCAGTGAGATGTTTTAATCTATTTTTTCATCCTTTTGGGGATCATTTTTGTTAGATATAATTTCCCTACTCGGAACAAAAGGGTTGTCTGGGCAGCTAGAACTATTACCTGGAGTTTACCTGGAGAGAGTTTCGGGGGTCAACGCCCCCGCGGCCCGGTCTGTGACCAGGCCTCCTGGTGGATCAGCCCCTGATCAACCAGGCTGTTGCTGCTGGCTGCACGCAAACCAACGTACGAGCCACAGCCCGGCTGATCAGGAACTGACTTTAGGTGCTTGTCCAGTGCCAGCTTGAAGACTGCTCTGAAAAACGTCATATTGGCAACCAAGATCACCTCCCTGACCCATAGTCAGGACATCCCAGTTTAGCCCACCCAGGTAATTTTTCAGTCCCATGAAATCGGCCAAGCGAAAATCTGGGACACAGATTTGATTGCAGTTATCTGGGTAATTCCATGATATATTAAAACTAAGTGATTTGTGATCACTTTCCTCAAGCTCATCATTAACCTCAAGATTATTAATTAGTGAATCTTTGTTGGCAAGAACCAAGTCAAGCAGATTGTTTCCTCTAGTTGGTTCTGTCACAACCTGTTCTAAAAAGCAATCCTGAACCGTATCAAGAAAGTCACTAGACTCAAGATTTCCTGACATATTGTTCCAATCAATTTGTCTAAAGTTAAAATCTCCCATTTCACATTTCATATCTAGATGCCTTAGGGAAATTTCGTCCCATAACAGCTACTGCACTCCCTATAAAGGTTTGGGGGCCTATAATCACACCAAAATTAATTTGTCATGACCCCTCGAGAAACTGTAGCCAAACAGATTCTGTGTTCGATGTTTCTAATCTTATATCATGTCTAAGACAACAATTTAAATTTTCTCTGACATACATTGCCACTCCACCACCCTTCCTGTTGACCCTATCAGTGTGGAATAGTTTATAACCCTGTATGTTGCATTCAGAAGGCATTTCTCTATCTTTCAGGTTGAACCAGGTTTCTGTTATACCAATAATATCTATATTACCTACACTTGCAAGTAATCTTTAGCTCATCTGTCTTATTTCTTAGACTCCTACTATTTGTATAGTAAACCTTAAGGGAGTAGTCACTCGTTGCCCTCTGTTATCTCTCATTGTTTGTTGATCAATTGATTTGCCATTACTAGCAACTTTAAACATATCCCTGAGGTATCCCGGTAATAAATGTTGTTTTTAACCCTAGTACTGCAGCTGATTGTTTCCTACAAACACCCATACCTCTATAATCTATCAGTTTAAATTCCCCAGACAAGTCATCAATTACCCCACCTTGCATACAATACACATTTGCCAAAGAATAGGTCCCAGTTATCAATGAATGGGAATGAAAGTTCCTTGCAGTACCTGTCTAGCCAGCAGTTTATTCCAATTGCCCTAGACATCCATTCATTGCCCACTCCCTTTCTAGGCAAGATACTACATATTTATGGGGTCCCTCCCCTTTGACCTAACTCTTCTAATGGCTGACCTGTACTTATGCAGCAGCTCCTGTCTCCTGCCCTTCCCAATGTCATTACCCCCAGCACTAAGATAATGAGCTTGTTCTCATTACCTGACATAATATTATCCAATCTGCTGACTATATCACCAACACCAGTTCCAGGAAGGCACACCCTCTGTCTGACCTTTCTGTCTCTGTTACAAAAAGCACGGTCCATATATCTTACCTGAGAATCTCCTACTATTAAAATATTCTTGACTCACGAAATCGTAATGACACGATTGCTTAGTAGGGAATCAGTGGTACCTTCAACCTCACTAACCACTGAAGTGCACTAATCCTGGAGAACAGAGAATCGATTTCCTACCTTCACATCTTTCTTAACCGTCCTTATCTTCCTTCTTCCTGAACTGTGAACCACTTGCCACTTAAAGTGGCTGCCACTATCACTGCTAGTGACCATTTCCTCCTTACCAGCTAAATCCTTCTCACACTCACTCCCAAACTCATCTAGGCGAAGCTTCAGCCTCCTATTTTTCTCCTGAAGAAGTAGAACCTCCTTCTTCAACACTTTAACCTGAGATTCTAAAACACTACAACAAGCCATGGTGCTTGGGAACACCCCACACTAACTCCCAGAGCTTAGGACAGGTATGACTGCAGGTGACCACTGACCTCAGCATAATTAGATGTAAGACAGAATGTAGGATTGCAGATGAGCAAGGACGTTTAGAGTGGGTAGGGGATGTGTAGATCAAGTGTTGACATTGAAGCATATATGTGATCAGTATTTAGATAAAGATAGGGAAGTTTTTATTGTATTTATGGATTTAGAAAAGGCATATGATAGACTGGATAGGGGAGCAATGTGGCAGATGTTGCAAGTATATGGAATATGGTGGTAAGTTACTAAATGCTGTAAAGAGTTTTTATGAGGGTAATGAGGCTCAGGTTAGGGTGTGTAGGCGAGAGGGAGACTATTTCCCGGTAAAAGTAGGTCTTAGACAGGGATGTGTAATGTCACCATGGTTGTTTAATATATTTATAGATGGGGTTGTAAAAGAAGTAAATGCTAGGGTGTTCAGGAGAGGGGTGGGATTAAATTATGGGGAATCAAATACAAAAAGGGAATTGACACAGTTACTTTTTTGCTGATGATATTGTGCTTATGGGAGATTCTAAAGAAAAATTACAAATGTTAGTGGACGAGTTTGGGAGTGTGTGTAAAGGTAGAAAGTTGAAAGTGAACATAGAAAAGAGTAAGGTGATGAGGGTATCAAATGATTTAGATAAAGAAAAATTGGATATCAAATTGGGGAGAGGAGTATGGAAGAAGTGAATGTTTTCAGATATTTGGGAGTTGACGTGTCGGTGGATGGCTTTATGAAGGATGAGGTTAATCATAGAATTGATGAGGAAAAAAAGGTGAGTGGTGCATTGAGGTATATGTGGAGACAAAAAACGTTATCTATGGAGGCAAAGAAGGGAATGAATGAAAGTACAGTAGTACCAACACTCTTATATGGGTGTGAAGCTTGGGTTGCAAATGCTGCAGCGAGGAGGCGGTTGGAGGCAGTGGAGATGTCCTGTCTAAGGGCAATGTGTGGTGCAAATATTTTGCAGAAAATTCGGAGTGTGGAAATTAGGAGAAGGTGTGGAGTTAATAAAAGTATTAGTCAGAGGGCTGAAGAGGGGTTGTTGAGGTGGTTTGGTCATTTAGAGAGAATGGATCAAAGTAGAATGACATGGAGAGCATATAAATCTGTAGGGGAAGGAAGGCGGGGTAGGAGTCGTCCTCGAAAAGGTTGGAAGGAAGGGGTAAAGGAGGTTTTGTGGGCGAGGGGCTTGGACTTCCAGCAAGTGTGTGTGAGCATGTTCGATAGGAGTGAATGGAGGCGAATGGTATTTGGGACCTGACGAGCTGTTGGTGTCATGTAGGGGGGTATTGGTTAGGGGAATATGGGGGTAAGCGGAGGGAGTCAGTAGGTAGGTGACAGGCGAGGCAGTAGGAGGGATGAGTGCAGAGGTTGGTAGGTAATGAGGTCACTGGTGGCTACACCTTCCCCTCTCATTACTTTACTCACCACACTACTCACCCTCTCACTACTTGAAATAAAAAATAAAAGAATAAATAATGGAGACAGTGAACATTACTATTCTACTCAAACACAGTTTATTATTAAGTCCTTGTACAATAATATATTTGGGAACAGGAGAACATTATTGTGGTTTAGATAAATGGGGTGGTACACATAAGCAGTGAGACAGGGAACACAATCAACTTGACGAAAATGAATATAACTTACAATATGGTTCAGAGGACAGTTCATCACAGGAACTAAGCCACAGGTCCCAAGACCTACACAGCACGAGTACTGTGCCAAGCCAGTACTCTGCCCAATGCCTCCAACAGTCTCTCCTCCCGAGACTCTCCAGCTCAGCTCTGCTCCCAGGCCAGAGCTCTGCCCGAATCTCCCAATCATGCTCTTCCTTGGGCTTATATTGTCCTGAGAGCACCCCCCACAATGAGGTGTGCACACGTGGTGTTGATCTGATGCCAAGGTCTGACACTGTCCAGAACAAAAGACCTCAGTCTTAAGCCAGAAAGGCGTGTCTCTGACAGACATTTGCCAAGGCAAGGTGACCATATAATTGGTTAAATTAGGTCTCCCCAGAGACCTCACAAGCCCAGCTGAACTACATCACATTGGAGTGTGAGTAGGGTAATATTTAGTGAAGAGATTCAGGGAAACTGGTTATTTTTATATAGCCAGACTCGAGGACTGGAAATGAGAAGTACAATGCCTGCACTCTAAAGAAGGGGTTTGGGATATTGGCGATTTGGAGGGATATGTTGTGTATCTTTATACGTATATGCTTCTAAACTGTTGTATTCTGGGCACCTCTGCAAAAACAGTGATTATGTGTGAGTGAGGTGAAAGTGTTGAATGATGATGAAAGTATTTTCTTTTTGGGGATTTTCTTTCTTTTTGGGTCACCCTGCCTCGGTGGGAGATGGCCTGACATTGTTACATATATATATTATATATATATAATATATATTATATATATATATATATATATATATATAAAATATATATATATATATATATATTATAATATATTATAATATATATATATATGTCGTGCCGAATAGGCAGAACTTGCGATCTTGGCTTAAATAGCGACGTTCATCTTGCCATTTAAGACAAGTGAAAATTTGTGTATGCAATAATTTCGCCAAAATCATTCTGAACCTAACGAAAAAAAATATTTCACTGTGTTAGTTTAGTATTAAATTATTGTAAACAAATCTAAAATATATTTAGTTGGGTTAGGTTAAAATAAATTGTTCTTGTTACAATAAGGTTAGGTAAGTTTTCTAAGATTCTTTTGGTGCAAAATTAAAAATTGTTACATCAACATTAATGAAAAAAATATATCTTTAAACGTATAAGAGAAAATTTCAGAAAGGACATAATTTTAAATGAGTTCTTGCTAATTGACCAGTTTTACATATTCGGCACGACATATATATATATATATATATATATATATAATATATAAATATAATAATTTATATATATATATAGTATATGTGTGTGTGTGTGTGTGTGTGTGTGTGTGTGTGTGTGTGTGTGTGTGTGTGTGTGTGTGTGTGTGTTATTGTAACACGAACGAGTGGTATTGATCAATAGCAACACTGCACTAGCCAAGGACTCGAACCCATGCTGCTTTGGCCTGCCTCATGGAGAGCAAAAACACATGATGCCCTAATCCACTGGACCATACGATCCTTAAGAGTAGCACATCCAA
>NC_069430.1:40546685-40561685 GCF_026875155.1 Cherax quadricarinatus
GGTGGGAGAAAAAAAAACATTTAAAAGAGAGAAAAAAAGGGAACAGCAGGAGGGGAGAACAAGAGAACAAAAAGGGGGGGGAACGGGAGAAAACAGTAGGAAAGAAAACCCAAGAGAACAGTAAGAAGGGGGGCAGGAAAAACAGTAAGAAGGAAGAAAGGAAAACAGTGGGAGGGAAAACCAAGAGAACAGTGGGAAGGAGAAAAAGAGAACACAGGAGAGGGGAAAAAAGGGAACAATAGGAGGGGGGGGAAAAAACAAAAGGAGAGAGAGAACAAGGGAACAGTAAAGGGGGAGCGGGAAAACCATTTGGAGGGAGAAAAAGGAGAACAGTAGGAAAAACAAAAAGGAGAACAGTTAGTAGAGGGGCGGGGAGAACATTAGGATAGGCACAAGAGAAGAGAGGGGGAGAACAAGGGGACCAGTAGGAAAAGAGAACAAGAAAACAGTAGGGAGGGAACAAGAGAACAGTAGGGAGGGAACAAGAAAACGTAGGAGGGGGGGGGAAAGGAAAACAGAGGGGGGGGGGGGAGGGGGAGAACAGAAAGGATTGAAACAAGAGAACATAGGATTGAGAACAAAGAACTTTTGGGGATTGAGAACAAGAAAAACAGTGGGATTGAGAACAAGAGAACAGTGGATTAAAGAACAAGAGAAAAATTTAGGATTGAGAATAAGAAAACATTTGGGAAGGGAGGGGAAAGAACTTTAGGAGGGGGGGACACAAGGGGAAGAGAAAGGAGGGAAAAAAAAGAGACCGGGTAGGGAAGAGGAGAAAAAAGGAGAACCGTAGGAGAGGGAACAAGGAAACATAGGAGGGGAGCGGGGGGGGAATTTTTTGGGATAGAGAAACAAGAGAAGGTAGGGGGGGAGAACAAAAACCCGGTAGAAGAGAAACAAAGAGAACAGAAAGGAGGGGAAAACAAGAACAGTAGGGGGGGGAGCGGGAAAACATAGGGGGGGGAGTGGGAGAACAGTAGGTTTGAGAACAAGAAAACCCATAGGTTTGAGAAAAAGAGAAAGATTTGAAAAGAAAGAAAACATTTGGGTTTGAGAAAAAAGAGAACTTTGGATTGAGAACAAGGAACAGTAGGTTTGAAAAAAAGGAACAAAAGGAATTGAGAAAAAAGGGGAACAGTTAGGAAGGGGGCGGGGGGGAAACTTTAGGAGAGGCACAAAAAAGAGTAGGAGGGAGAACAAGAAGAACATAGGATTGAGAAAAAAGGGAAACATTAGGATTGGAAAAAGAGAACAGGGGAAGGGGCGGGAAAAACATTAGGAGGGGCACAAGAGAAGATAGGAGGGAAAACAAGAGACCTAGGAGAGGAACAAAAAGAACAGTGGAGAGGGAACAAGAAAAACAGTGGGGGGAGCGGGGGAACTTTTGGATAGAGCACAAGAAAAAGAGTAAGGGGATGTTAGTGCTTTTGGTCTGTAGTTCTTTGCTGTTGCTTTATCCCCCCTTTGTGGGAGTGGGGCTATGCCCTGTTTTTTTTATTTAACTGAGGGACGCCCCCCTTTCCCAATGCTCCCTCTCCATAGGAGGGAAAAAAGGCTCGTAAATAGGGGCTTCTTGCAGTTCTTGATGAAACACAGGGGTTCCTTTGAGTCTGGCCCTGGGGCAGAGGCTGGGCATGTATTTACGCCTGTTCGAAGTTTTTGGCGTCGGATAAAATCGGAAAAGGTTTGGTGTTGGGCAAATTTTTTTGGGCCTCTCTCATAAAAATTTTTTTTGGGCCCTTCGACTCTCAGCCCTGGTTAGAGGGCTTGCTAAAAAACTGAGTCATTTTGGGGATTTGGGTAGCTCACTCATTTCCTTGCTGTCATCTGTTTTGGGGGCCCCATCTTTTTTAAAAGTGGGGGCCCCTTTCCTGGACGTTGTTCTCGTTTTGGGGTTTGGCATGGGAGAAAAAATTATTTTGGGGGTTTTTTTCGATTTATTTAGGGTTTTTTAGTTCTTCCCGCGTTTCCCGGGACCCCTAAAGGTTTCTTTTAGCTTAAGTTCGATGCTTGCTATTTCTGGACCATGTCTCCCCGCATTTCAGATATATTAAATCTTTTAGCCGCTCTGTTATTTTTTCCCGTCGCCGGAAAAGGGGACCCCTGTCCTTTCTATTTTACATCAAACCCTCCTTTTTCTTAGGGGAAAATAAGCCTTGTGCATACATCGAGTGCCCCCGAGTTAATCGTTCTGGGCATAAGTTTGGGTCTGTTTTGGGGTTTTTTTGGTATATTTTCCCCCGTTATATGGGTTGGGACTTGGTTTTATTTGGGTCCCTTTTTAAAGTTTTTGTTTTTGAAGTTAAATTTTGGGTAATTCCCTCCCTCGGGACAGCTCTTTTTGTCGGTCGGGGGCTCCATGTTTTAAACATGTCTGAACCTAAAATTAAAGGTTGTGACCGGGAGTATATTGTTTTTGAAAAGGGACATTTTTATAGAATCATCATTGTTATGAAGTTTAGGTTTTTGGGGAAATTCCCCGGTCTTGTGGGCCCCTATTTTTTTTGCGGGTTTTAAAATTGAATTTTTTTTTGCAGAGATTTAAAAGCTCGGTGTGAGTGGGATTTTTTTCATCAACCCTGCCTCCTGGTGTTATTCCTCCCAACAATTTTAATTTGCTATTTTCCTCCATTTTAGGTCCCTTTTTTAAGTTGAAATCCCCCCAGGAGAAAGATGTTGGGTGCGGGAGCGGGAAAGATTTTCAGACAGGGGGTCAATTTTTAAAAAAGTGTTCCGGGAAATTTTGTTTGGGATGTTCCCACCCGGGGGGTTGTAGACTCCCACAATGACTGGGTTTTGGTTCTCGCCCTTTTAAACGTAAAACTTCCATTTCCAGTCTTTTTGAGGCTTTTAAGCAGTTCTGTAAAACCAATGCTCTGAAAATGTACGGGCCCCAAACCCCCCCCTTTTCCCTGTTCACTCTGTCCCCCATCTTTTTAATGGGTTGAAACCGGGGGGATCCATACTTCGTTGCCCAAGGGTGCCTTTATGTGGGTCCCCGGGTAAAAAGCCCCCGAAAAATTCCCTTTTGGGCCTCTGAAAGGCAGTCCACGGTGAAAGGTATTTTTTTTGGGTTTTTTAGCTGGCTTTAAAAAACCCTTGTATTTTTTGAAAAGGGAAAGAATGTTATGGACTGGTGGTATTTTTGGTTTATGGGGGGGGATTTTTTTTTCCGGCATTAGTTTTTTTAAACTGTTTTTTGGGAAAGTGGAGGCCATCGACTGGGGTTTTTCCATTTCCAGGAATGACGGGATTTGGTGTACATTTCTGCCTTTTCCTGCCAGTTTTTTTTTTTTCCTGGATTTAAAAAACCTCTCCCCCTTGGGGGCCGTGGCTACCCGGGTTTTTTTCCCATGGCCGGATGTTTGAAACTTTTGCCCCCTTTAGATGGTAGGCCTGGAAAATTTAAGTTTTTTAGCACATTTTTCCCTGTACGGGAAAAAGGTACAATTTCAGGGTAAAAAAAGCTTACGGGAAAGGGGATTTTTGCATTTTCCTTTTTTTCAAATGGGCATGGCATTTTTAGGGTGGTCATAGTTCCCATGTCCCACCCTGTTTTTCCAGTTTTCCCATGCCAGCAGATCCCCAAGTGCTTAGTTTTTGGGGAAACAGGCTTTTTTTCCCGCTTCCCTTTTGGGTTTCCCTTGTAAACTGTATTCCCTGTTGGTGCATTTTTTCCCTGTCTTACTTTACCCTCCTACACCAAAAAAGGAGCTCCCACCAGTTTTTTTTGGAAAATTTTATCCTCACTTTGCTTTTGGGAGTCCCCTTGTTTGCTTTTTCCGGGCGGTATTTTCAAGTTTGCAATATTGGTTTTATCTTATCTTTGACTACACTTTTTTCCCTACTAGGGGCCTCCTTTTCCCCTATGAAAATTCTTTTATATGTATTCCTTCCGGTAAAAAAACCCGACTCCCTGGACAATATCTCCAGCAAACCTTTTCGTCTCCCGGACAGTACCCTCCAGCTTCACCATTTCTTTTCCCCGGACAGCACCCCCAGCCTTCACCTTACGGGTCTCCCAGGACAGTATTCCAGCTTAAACCTTTTCCCTGTTCCCAGGACAGCACCTCCAGCTTCACCAAAATTTCTGTCTCCCGGGACGGGTATCTCAGCTTAAAACCATTTCGTCTCCCGGGACAGCACCTCCCAGCTTCACCTTTTCTGTCTCCCAGGACACCACCCCCCAACTTCACCTTTTACTGTCTCCCGGACAGCACATCACCCCCACTTTTTTAACTGCCCTCCGGGGAACATCACCCCCACCCTTTAAACCTTTTTTATGACTACAGGGGAAAGAAACCAAGGGCAGTACCATTCACCCCAGACATTTTATGTTCCCACCCTGTTGTAAAAAAGCTTCCGGGTTTTCTATAAAAAGGCAGCTTTGAGGTTGTCCTTTTTAATCCCCTTGTGATTTTGGGCCACAGATTTTCCTATTTGAGCATCCCCAAAAAAACACTTCTCTTTTTTAAAATCTCCCTTTGTAGCAAAGTTCTGGGATATCTGCAAAAGGGGGGGTGACACCAATTTCCAAAAAAAGAAATTTTACCCCTGTGGAAGCCCGTTTGTTTGATGCCCCAGACACCCAGGGCTTCAAAATTTTTTTGAATGGTTGTTTTACTGCAAATTCTACTAGAAAACCTCTTGAAAATTTATTAAAAACCCTTTTAAATAAGCTCTAGCTATTTGAAATTTCGTTTAAAAACTCTTTTTGTATTTTGGGACCTTTACCCTTTCACGTTCCCCTGTTTTTTTTAATGTTTGTGTTTATAGGGCGCCAAACAACCCCATCCGTTTACAGTTGCTTTTTTTTTCCCAAACAAACACTTTTTGAAAACCAGCCCCGGGTTGGACCATCAAGGGTTGGGCCGGAAAAGGGTTTTGGGGCCAAAAGGGTTTCTGTCTGCCAGGGGTCACTTATTAAACAAATTTGGCGGTGTTTTGAGCTAACAAAATGAAGGACAAATGGAAATTATCTACCCGAGTAATTGTGAATTTTACTGATATAAAAGTATAACTTGCGTGTTGAAGAGCCGGGGATTTTCTGGCAGCTCCTACAAAAGCGAACGGTACCTCCTTGTTTACAAACGCTGTACTGGCTTTTCCCCCTTTTTTTTTTTTTTTTTTTTTTTTTTTCTTTTTCCGTCTCCACCACAAAAAATTCTATATTATCCCTATAGTTTTACTGGTCAAATTTTGGAGGAAAAGGGCCTTTTTTTTGTATAATAATTGTTCTTTTTGTGTATATTGCGACTGCTGGTAACTACGGGTTTTTTAAATTCCAAGTAACGTCCCCGTATTTCAAGGGAAAAAAAAACTAATAAAATCACCCCCCAACCCCCTAAATACCATTTTTTAATTTCTGGTTTGTTTCTACTACAACACTGTATTCTGCTAATCACTTTGGGGATCACTAGTTATATGCGGCACGGCAAAACCAGGAAAAATATTTTAAAAAAACCCGACCTGTGGTATTTTTCTGGGGGATTCTGGCACCCGCCTCTATTGGCTTTCACTTCATTTACAAAATTTACCCGTTTTTTAAATGGGCACTTTAGCCTTTTCAAACCCAAAATACTAGGGGGCCCCCGTGTTACACTATACACTATGTTTTACTCATGTTTCAGGGGACTTTCTTTCCCTCTGACATGAAAAAGTTAATTATTATTTTTTTTTTTACAGGGGCAGGCCCCATGATTCCCCTCTGGGAGAAACCTGCTAGTGCACACTAATTCCCTTTTTTGACTCAAATTTTAATTTTTTTCCGCCCAAGAAATTTTTTCCAGGCCCCTAGAGGGAAAATATCGTAAAGGTTTTATGAAAAAAAATTAAAGTTTAAACACGTAAGAGCGACCCTGGGAAAAAAACGAAAAAACCCCGGGCAAACGAGGGGACGCTGACAAAGCGTGAGATTTAAAAAAACCCCGGGTGGGGTTTGAGGGAAAAAGATAACAGTAGGTTTTAGAACAAGAGAAAAGTTAGGTTTAGAACAAGGAAAAAGTAAGATTTTAAAAACAAGAGAAAAGTGGAAATTTAGAAACGAGAAAAAGTACATGAGAAACAAGAGAACAGTAGGTTGGGGAACAAAGGGAAAATAGGTGGGAAAAAAGAGAACAGTAGGAAGGGAGCGGGAGGAAAATTAAAGGGGAGAGCACAAAGAAGAGTAGGAGGGGGAACAAGAGAACCCCGTACAAGAGAAAAAAAAGAACATTAGGAAGGGGAAAAAAAGAACAGTGGGAGGGGGGCAGGAGAAAATGTAGGAGGGGGGGTGGGGGGAACAAATTTTTTTGAGAACAAGGGGAAAAGTAGGCTTTAGAACAAGAGAAAAAGTAGGAGGGGGGGGTAGAGCAGTTCTAGGGAAGGGGAAAAAGAAAACATAGGGGGGGGAAATGGGAGAAAAGAAAGAGACAACAAGGGGAACAGTAGGAGAGACAACAAGAGAACAGAGGAAGAGAGCGGTAACAGTAGAAGGGAGAAAAAGGAACCGTAGGGAGAGAACAAAGAACAGTAGGGGCGGGGGGGGAACAGTAGGAGAGAGGGGCAGGGGAAAAATAGGAAAAAGAACAAAGAACAGTAGGGGGGAGAACAAGAGAAGAGGGGGAGAGAGAAAAAAATGGGAAAAAAAGGGGAGCGGGAGAACATAAAGGGGGGAAAAACAAGAGAATTGTAGGAGGGGGTGGGAGAAAAATAGGAGAGAGAACAAGCGAAAATAGGGGGGGGGCGGGGGGAAAAAAAGGGGGGAGAACAAGAGAACAAATAGGAGGGGAGCGGGGGAAAAGTAGGAGGGAGAACAAGAAAACAGTAGGAAAGGGGGGGCGTGGGGAACAGTAGGAGGGAGAAAAAAAAGAGAACATAGGAGGGGGGGCGGGAGAAAAAGTAAAAGGGGGGGGAACAAAAAACGTAGGGGGGGAAACGGGGAGAAAAAATAGGGGGGAGAACAAGAGAACAGTAGGAGGGGGGGGCGGGGGGAAAAATAGGAGGGAGAACCCAAAAGAACAGGGATTGGGGGAACAAAGAACATAGGATTGAAACAAAAGGGAAAAGAAAGGGTTGAGAACAAGAGAACAGTAGGGTTTTAGAACAAGGAACAGTAATTGAGAACAAAGAACTTGGATTGAGAAAAAAGGGGAAAAATTAAAAATTTTAGAACAAGGGGAACAGTAGGATTGAAAACAAAGGGAAAAGTGGAAATTTAGAACAAAAAGAACAGTAGGGTTGAGAACAAGAAACATAAAGGGTTGGGGAACAAGAGAACAGGGAGGAAGGGAGCGGGAGGGGGAAAAAAATTTGGGAGACACAAGAGAAGGGGGGGGGGGGAGGGGGAACAAAAAGACCCGTAGGGGAGAGAACAAGAGAACATTAGGAGAGGGAACAAGAGAACCCCTGGGGGGGGGAGCCAAGGGGAACTGTAGGAAGGGGGGAGGGGAGAACAGTTTGGTTTTTAGAATAAGAGAACGGGGACTGAAACAAGAAACAGTAGGTGGGGGGTGGGGAGAGCAGTACTAGGAGAACAAGGGAAAAAAGTGGGGGGGAGTGGGGAAAAGTAGAAGAGGGGCAACAATAAACAAATAGGAGAGACAACAAAAGAACAGTAGGGGAGAGGCAGGAGAAAAAGTAGAAGGGAGAACAAAGGGGAACCGTAGGAGAGAGAACAAGAGGAAAAGTAGGAGAGAGAAAAAGAAAACAGTAGCAGGGGGGGCGAGAGAACAGTAGGGGGAGGGAGGGAGGAGAAAAAGTACGGGGGGGAACAAGAGAACATTTGGAGAGGAACAAGAGAACAGTAGGGAGCGGGAGAACAGTTTGGGGGAGAGCAGGAGAACAGTAGGAGAAGGGGAAAAAAAAGAACAGTTGGGAAAAAAGAAAAAGAAACAGAGGGGGAGAAAACAAGAGAAAAAGTAGAGGGGAGCGGGGAGAAACATAAAGGGGGAGAACAAGAGAATTTGTAGGGGGGAGGGGAAACAGTAAGAAAAGGGGGAACAAGGGGAACGTAGGAGGGGGAGGGGAAAGGAAAAGTAGGAGGGAGAACAAGAGAACGTAGGAGGGGAGCGGGGGGAACAGTAGGAGGGGAGAACAAAAGAAATGTAGGAGGGGACGGGAGAACATTTGGAGGGAAAAACAAGAGAAAAGTAGGGGGGGGAGCCCGGGGGAACAGTAGGAAAGGGAGAAAAAGGAAAAGTAGGAGGGGAAAACGGGGGGAAAAAAGTAGGGGGGGAAGGGGGAAAAAAGAACGTAGGGGGGGGAGCGGGGGGAAAAAAAAGGAGGGAGAACAAGAGAACAGTAGGAGGGGAGCGGGAGAACAGTAGGAGGGAGAACAAGAGAACAGTAGGAGGGGAGCGGGAGAACAGTAGGAGGGAGAACAAGAGAACAGTAGGAGGGGAGCGGGAGAACAGTAGGAGGGAGAACAAGAGAACAGTAGGGGGGGAGCGGGAGAAAAAGTAGGAGGGAGAAAAAAGAGAAAATAGGAAAGGGGGGCGGGAGAACAAATAGGGGGGAGCGGGAGAACAGTAAAGGGGGGGGGGAACAAAGAACATAGGGGGGGAGCGGGGAGACAGTAGGGGGAGAAAAGAAAAAAAGTAGGAGGGGGGCGGGAGAAAAAGTAGGAGGGAGAACAAGGAAAAATTTGGGGGGGAGCGGGAGAACAGTAGGAGGGGGGAACAAAAGAAAAGAAAGGGGGGGAGCGGGAGAACAAGGAGGAGAAAAAAGGAACAGTAGGGGGGGGGAGCGGGAGAACAGTAGGGGGGAACAAGAGAAAAGGGGGGAAAAGGGGAGGGGAGAACAGTAGGAGGGAGAACAAGAGAAAAAGTAGGGGGGAGGGGGGAGAAAAGAGGAGGGAGAACAAGAGAACAGTGGAGGGAGGGGGGAGAAAAGTAGGAGGGAGAAAAAAGAACAGGGAAAGGGGGGGAGCGGGGAACAGTAGGAGGTTGGGAAAAAGAGAAAAAGTAGGAGGGGAGGGGGGGAGAACGGGAGGGAGAACAAGAGAACAGAAGGGGGGGAGCGGGAGAACCCGTTGGAGGGAGAAAAAAGAGAACAAGGAGGGGGGCGGGAGGGGAACAGTTAGGGGGGGAGAACAAAAGAACAGTAGGGGGGGGCCGGGGGGGAACAGTAGGGGGGAAAAAAGAGAACGTAGGGGGGGAGCGGGAGAAAGTAGGAGGGAGAACAAGAGAACAGTAGGGGGGGACGGGAGAAACAGTTAAGGGGGGGAGAAAAAAGAAAACATAAAGCGGGGAAAATTAATTTTATTTAAATAAATATTTAGGTTTTTTTTTAAATAACTTGTAAATCTGGTCTCAACAAGTCATCTTCTCCGTCTGTGAAAATCACAAAAAATTTTTGAATTTTTTTTTAAACCTGTAAAAGAACAATAGAAAATTTAAAAGTTATGTATTTCGAAGTCAAGTATTCATGATTTTGGGAAAAAAAAGGGGATTTAGGGGTTTTTAAAATTTCCGACTCTCGAGGGAAAAGGGAAACACATATGCAGTATTTAATTTTGGGTCCTTTATTGCAACGTTTCACCCCCACATGGGCTTTTTAATCAACCCCAGGGAAAAAACCCACTGTGGGGGTTTAAACGTTTTTCAATAAAGGTCACCCTTATTGAAATGTGTTTATATTTCCACTGTGGTTTTCCCCATTTGTTTTCCATTTATTTCCACCCCACTCTCAGTCTGGAAAGTGATCAAGGGAACAAAAATTCTTGTTTTCTGAGAAAGGGGTTTTGTATAGCCCCCTTAAAAGGGGGAAGGGCCCTGGAAGGCCTCGATCGATGATCAAAAAACTCCATGGGGGGTGATCAAAGTGACTAAAACCTGCGTCAGGAAACATGTCCTTTCTCCTTTTTTGAAACCTACCTAAATTTTAAAATTTTTTTGGTTCGAAAAAAATACAAGAACTGTAAATGAAAAAGTAAGGTATAGTTTTTACATTAAATTTTTGGGACTTAAAAAGGTGAATTTGGGTGTGCTGTTTACCTGGAGAGAGTTCTGTGCTGTGCTGTGCTACTAGAAGCTGCGCTGCTTTGTGGTTATTGTATCTCCTGTCAGGAATATGCTTCTAAACACCTCCTTCTCTAAGATCCGTTTCCTTAATAATATTACGTTTGCTTCATTCAGGTGACCGAGAATCTATAAATCACGCATGCTTTCTTGTGGTTACCTGCTGTCTACATATCTACCTGGAGTCTACCTGCAAGTTGTTCCAAATTCTCTCGTCTCACCATGCATATTTTCTGACAACATTCACTAGGAATAATACAAATACCGGGGTCGTTGTTTTCGAACATGGCTGCTATAGTTCCTTTTAAGTACTGATGATGCTACATTTGGCTATAACTATTTTAATGTTACATAATGGGAGCGCCTTGGTCACGTCCTCAGATTCACTGTTGTAGAGGAGTGTGTCAAAATTGACAGGAGTGATTTCACTACTTTATCATTAATCTGTTCTGTTATGTTCAATAATAACTCACATAGAGACTGAAACTAAGGAGATTAATTGATCTGTATATTTCGACCCCCTTCTGGGAGCCTCTTCAGCAGATGAGGATCCCTGTTGTGAAACTTAGTCTTGCTTGATGAATGCAGCTGCACTCTTCTTAGAATTCGCAACGCACTCGCCTCACACACTGAGTGTCTGTGGTTCAGTCCCCTCCCTAGTGGAAACGTTGGGCATGTTTCCTTACACCTGCTGTCACTCTTCACCTAGCGGTAAGTAGGTAGCTGGGTGTTAGTCGACTGGTGTGGGTAGCATCCTGGGGGACAAGATTAAAAGATCACGATGGAAATAAGAGAGACAAACCTTGATGATGCACTGACTTTCTTGGTTAGGTTAGGTAAGGTTCGTCAGGAAACAGGACAAGTGTTTCCTGACGGATTATCCTGGGTGCCTAACCCTCCGGGTTAAAAATACGAAAAAAATCTTATCTTATCGCTTGGAAAACTCGGGCAGTAAACATAGGAAAAAATATAAACATTGTGGCCAACAGCAGTATTACTGGAGAAGTGCAGAATCAGCTCAGTGTTCGCGGTGGATGAGTAACGTAAGTTCAACAATGCGTAAGTCAACAGTAGAAGGCAAGAGTGGTGCATCAGTGTATGTTAGTAATGGTAGCAGCCAGCGCCCTCGCTAGGCCTGCCTACCTTCACATACCATAAAATAAACATTCAGTCTCTCTCCCTCCCTCCCTCTCTCTCTCTCTCTCTCTCTCTCTCTCTCTCTCTCTCTCTCTCTCTCTCTCTCTCTCTCTCTCTCTCTCTCTCTCTCTCTCTCTCTCTCTCTCTCTCTCTCTCTCTCTCTCTCTCTCTCTCTCTCACTCTCACTACCAAGGTGTGGGTGGTTTTCCAATAACATTTTGATGCTCATCATCACACATACCGTGCCAAGGCCCGCACTAATACTTAGTGAAATGTTTACAGTCATCTTGAGAATCGTATACTAATTTAAAAATGTTACAAGAATGTCTACAGCTGTATTTTAAAGAGACATAAAGGTTGTGGTGAGGCAACACTTGGCAACCTCCAGTCCTCATTTTGGAGGCCGGAGCCGCGTCTGAGGCCTAACACATAGCTCTTTAACTTTCTCAAATCATTACTCCACAGCTAACTAGAGTATTTTTATTGGTGTGTTCGGACGGTGAATGTTAAAAAATATTATTTAGTGAAGTGGAGCTTGTCGAGATAAGGAGGGGGAGGAGGGGTGATATTAATTAGTAATATCCTCGTGTGGTTGACTTCGTACACGGTCCCCTACAGTTGGGGGGTTGGGGGGTGATGGAAGGAGGGGGGTTCAACGGTTAAGTTCCCCCTCCATTGATACGCATTGATTCATGGCTACTATTATTCCTTTCATTATATTAAAATTGGTCAATCAGGTAGTCTTGTGTGCAGGTCCTAAGGCAGAGACTTTCCTCAGTGCTCCTGCAGGAAGCTCTGGCTATTTATGGTATGAGATCTGCAGCGTCAGACTCAAGCTCAACTTTCTCTAGTTTTCTAGAAAGTGGGATTGTTGTTCACGGTGGTTCATGTTTCTACGGGGAGTTTCATGAGGTGAATCTCGCCAGAACTTGAGGTAAGTTCCCATGTTTAATGACCTGAGTTCCATAATGAAAATTACCAGACATGCAGAATTAGTAACGTTCTATACTTGTGTTCCTAAATCATGTCTGCTCTCAAGACCATAGCAAATATTGAAACCTATTTACGTTAAGTAAGGTTTGTCAGGAAATAGGACAAGTGTTTCCTGATGCGGGTCTTAATATATTTAATGGTAGGTAGGTATTAGGTTTGTCAGAAAACAGAACAACTCACAGCTGGAGCTTTCGGTCATCTGATCGAGGACTTCCGCTGGCTTACCAGTCCACCTCTTTCAAAATCATGTTTATGATTATAACCATTAGTGATAAAAATTTACATAACAGATGTCAAATACTTTATATCTTAATTGAATATTTTAATTGAATATATCAATATGAGTAAGCTTAGAGGAATTTGCAGGTATTTATTTATCGTGGTCGATCTTAAGCTTATAATTGGCCTACAAGTGTGGTCTTGACCAGGTCTGTGTTATATCCCGGGGACACAACGTTGTTCTCTCCCCGTGTGCTACCCCTCAAGGGAGGTTCCTGGATGCTGAATGCTTTCAGTTTCCCCACGTGTTGTATGATCCCACAAATGTAATAATAATGTCCCAGTGTGCTTATTTACAAAATTGTTGATAAATTATCATACGGAAACAACCTGTCAAAAGATTAAACTTGTTTACATAAACATCATTAAAACTTCTATGAACCTTACACTATATAAACTATAATGTATAGCAGTGTATATAACAATATGTAGCCTGTATAAATTCTAATGTATTTTAATGTATATAAACTCATTGAACTTTTCAGAAATGTAGCCAGTTCAAGTTGGCAGTGATATGGTCTTCGATTCGTTCTGCAACTTCTGGGGTAAGTCTTGTAATGACTTGGAAATACCTATGTTGCACATGAGACAAACAGAAGCGTAGACAATCTCCTGGACATATTCAGGGAACATGGCTATTCAAGTCACGCACATATACGCGTGTACACATGCGCTAAGTTAAAGTACACATTCGAGGAACAACTAATTAGTTACAAAACTCGCACACACACACACACACCACACACACACACACACACACACACACAAACACACACACACAAAACACACACACACACACACACACACACACCACACACACACACACACACACACACACACACACACACACACACACACAGACTCAGAAGTGTCCCTGTTTGCAGATGATGTGAAGTTAATGAGAATTAAATTAGATGAGAACCAGGCAGGACTACAAAGAGACCTGGACAAGCTGGAAGCTTGGTTCAGCAACTGGCTCCTCGAGTTTAGCCCCGCCAAATACAAAGTCATGAAGACTGGAGAAAGGCAAAGAAGACCGCAGACAAGAGTATAGGCTAGGCAGCCAAAGATTGCAAACTTCACTCAAGGAAAAGGATCTTGGAGTGAGTATAATTCCGAGCACATTTCCGGAAACGGACATCAACCAGATAACTGCTGCAGCATATGGGCTCCTGGCAAACCTAAGAATAGCGTTCCGATACCTCAGTAAGGAATGGTTCAAGATTCTGTACACCGTGTACGTCAGGCCCAGTTTGGAACCCACACCTGGTCAAACACGTCAAGAAATTAGAGAAAGTGCAAATGTTTCCAACAGGGCTAGTTCCAGAGCTTAGGGGAATGGGGAATGTCTTACGAAGAAAGGTTAAGGGAAGTCTGCCTGACGACACTGGAGGACAGGAGGGTTAGGTGAAACATGATAGCGACATACAAAATACTGCGAGGAATTGACAAGGTGGACAAAGACAGGATGTTCCAGAGATGGGGCACAGAAACAAGGCGTTACAATTGGAAGTTGAAGACTGAGATGAATCAAAGAGCTGTTAGGAAGTATTTCTTTAGTTATAGAGTTGTCAGGAAGTGGAATAGTCTGGCATGCGATGTAGTGGGGGCAGGAACCATACATAGTTTTAAGACGAGGTGCTGTATAGCCCTTGTGGCTTAGCGCTTCTTTTTGATTATAATAATAATAATAATTAAGACGAGGTATGATAAAGCTCATGGAGCAGGGCGAAAGAGGACCTAATAGCGATCAATGAAGGGGCGGGGCCAGGAGCTATGTCTCGACCCCTGAAACCACAAATAGATGAGTACACACACAAAATGATAAAATATAAAATCATAACAGGATCTGAGAAACTGGATAAAGAAAATTTCTCTTCACCATCAAGACAAGAGAATATGCCTCAATTTCAAACTAATGACAGTGGTGTCTAAGCGAAAAAATAATTTCTTTATAAATGGGTAGGCTAGTGGAACGGTGCCCAATAGAGTAAATTGTGCCTTCAGTCACAGAAAAATAGAGGTAACATAACGAAAACATAAAACTGAAAGCATCGAGTTTTACTCTTGCAGTTATAAATAGTTAATCAAGCTGAGCTAAGACTCAACCCCTGCAGATACAACTAGGAAATTACACACATTAACACACGGTGTAACGAGACCTCACGTATAATGTGTAACGGAAGTCGTAAAGTTATGGCCTTCGCTCGGATTTTCCATCTGCTGGCAGCTGGACTCGATATTAATGGTTAAAGTAATTATTATGAAACCTTAGCTTAACTATATTTATCAAGGCTTGATAAGCTTTATTCAGGAAATCTACAGGTAAGTTTTAGATATTGTAGATATACATTATTCGTATATATACCTTAAGATAACTCGGTCAAGCCAGCGCTGGATATACATACACCGAGACGTGTATTTCTCTCAGCCTAGTAATACCTATATTAAGAATTAATATAGGTATTATAGGTGAATAGGTTATTTGCCACCTTAATGGCCCCTAGCGTAGTCGATAGGCTTTAAACCCCATTAACCAACCAAATTTAGAGTGACGTACGTGCTGGGGTCCTTAATTTCACACATGTGAGTC
>NC_069430.1:40566685-40569185 GCF_026875155.1 Cherax quadricarinatus
AAGACCCCCGCTTTACTTCTCTTCAACCCCCTCTATAAATAATTAAAAAAAACCCGGTGAATCACCATCCTTTTCTAAGCCTACTTTTACTGGGAAAAAAAATTTCCCTCTTTCTACATACTTAACTTGAGCCTCATATCCTCGTAAAAAAATCTTCACGCTTTCGTAACCTACCTCCCTACACCATCCCTTTCAACATCTGCCACTTTTCCCCCCCCCCCACCCGTCATACGCCTTTCCAAAACCATAAATGCCACAAAAACCTCTTTGCCTTATCAAAAAAAATTTCACTTTATGTTTTTACTGTAAACACCTGGGCCACACCCCCCTACCCTTTCTAAAACCTCCTTGTTTATCTGCTATCCTATTCTGTCTTACCTTTAATTTTTTCAATTATAATTACCCTAACTTTTCCCGGTACACTAAAAGACTTATCCCCTATAATTTTTGCACTCTCTTTTATCCCCTTTGCCTTTATACAAAGGAACTATGCATGCTCTCTGCCAATCCCTAGGTACCTTACCCTCTTCCATACATTTATTAAATAATTGCACCAACCACTCCAAAACTATATCCCCACCTGCTTTTAACATTTCTATCTTTATCCCATCAATCCCGGCTGCCTTACCCCCTTTCATTTTACCTACTGCCTCACGAACTTCCCCCACACTCACAACTGGCTCTTCCTCACTCCTACAAGATGTTATTCCTCCTTGCCCTATACACGAAATCACAGCTTCCCTATCTTCATCAACATTAACAATTCCTCAAAATATTCCCTCCATCTTCCCAATACCTCTAACTCTCCATTTAATAACTCTCCTCTCCTATTTTTAACTGACAAATCCATTTGTTCTCTAGGCTTTCTTAACTTGTTAATCTCACTCCAAAACTTTTTCTTATTTTCAACAAAATTTGTTGATAACATCTCACCCACTCTCTCATTTGCTCTCTTTTTACATTGCTCACCACTCTCTTAACTTCTCTCTTTTTCTCCATATACTCTTCCCTCCTTGCATCACTTCTACTTTGTAAAAACTTCTCATATGCTAACCTTTTTCTCCCTTACTACTCTCTTTACATCATCATTCCACCAATCGCTCCTCTTCCTCCTGCACCCACTTTCCTGTAACCACAAACTTCTGCTGAACACTCTAACACTACATTTTTAAACCTACCCCATACCTCTTCGACCCCATTGCCTATGCTCTCATTAGCCCATCTATCCTCCAATAGCTGTTTATATCTTACCCTAACTGCCTCCTCTTTTAGTTTATAAACCTTCACCTCTCCTTCCCTGATGCTTCTATTCTCCTTGTATCCCATCTACCTTTTACTCTCAGTGTAGCTACAACTAGAAAGTGATCTGATATATCTGTGGCCCCTCTATAAACATGTACATCCTGAAGTCTACTCAACAGTCTTTTATCTACCATACTTAATCCAACAAACTACTGTCATTTCGCCCTACATCATATCGTGTATACTTATTTATCCTCTTTTTCTTAAAATATGTATTACCTATAAACTAAACCCCTTTCTATACAAAGTTCAATCAAAGGGCTCCCATTATCATTTACACCTGGCACCCAAATTTACCTACCACACCCTCTCTAAAAGTTTCTCCTACTTTAGCATTCAAGTCCCCTACCACAATTACTCTCTCACTTGGTTCAAAGGCTCCTATACATTCACTTAACATCTCCCAAAATCTCTCTCTCTCCTCTGCATTCCTCTCTTCTCCAGGTGCATACACGCTTATTATGACCCACTTCTCGCATCCAACCTTTACTTTAATCCACATAATTCTTGAATTTACACATTTCATATTCTCTTTTCTCCTTCCATAACTGATCATTTAACATTACTGCTACCCCTTCCTTTGCTCTAACTCTCTCAGATACTCCAGATTTAATCCCATTTATTTCCCCCCACTGAAAACTCTCCTACCCCCTTCAGCTTTGTTTCGCTTAGGGCCAGGACATCCAACTTCTTTTCATTCATAACATCAGCAATCATCTGTTTCTTGTCATCCGCACTACATCCACGCACATTTAAGCAACCCAGTTTTATAAAGTTTTTCTTCTTCTCTTTTTTAGTAATTGTATACAGGAGAAGGGGTTACTAGCCCATTGCTCCCGGCATTTTAGTCGCTCATACGACACGCATGGCTTACGGAGGAAAGATTCTTTTCCACTTCCCATGGACAATAGAAGAAATAAAAAAGAACAAGAGCTATTTAGAAAAAGGAGAAAAACCTAGATGTATGTATATATATATATGCATGTGCGTGTCTGTGAAGTGTGACCAAAGTGTAAGTAGGAGTAGCAAGATATCCCTGTTATCTTAGCGTGTTTATGAGACAGAAAAAGAAACCAGCAATCCTACCATCATGCAAAACAGTTACAGGTTTTTGTTTCACAGTCATCTGGCAGAATGTAGTACTTCCCTGGGTGGTTGCTGTCTACCAACCTACTACCTCATATATATATATATATAT
>NC_069430.1:40574185-40701685 GCF_026875155.1 Cherax quadricarinatus
TCCCATATTAAGAAAGGAAACAGAAACGACGGGCACTAAACTACAGAACTGTGTCTCTGACATGTATTGTGTGCAAAGTCATGGAGAAGATTATCAGGAGGAGAGTGGTCGAACACCTGGAAAGGACAAGATTATAAATGAAAACCAGCATGGGTTCATGGTAGGCAAATCTTGTATCACAAACCTCCTGGAGTTTTATGACAAGGTAACAGAAGTAAGACACGAGAGAGAGGGTTGGGTTGATTGCGTTTTCCTAGACTGCAGGAAGGCCTTTGACACAGTTCCCCACAAGAGATTAGTGCAGAAGCTGGAGGATCAGGCACACGTAAAAGGAAGGGCACTGCAATGGATAAGGGAATACCTGACAGGGAGGCAGCAACGAGTCATGGTACGTGAAGAGGTATCACAGTGGGCGCCTGTTACGAGCGGGGTCCCACAGGGGTCAGTTCTAGGACCAGTGCTATTTTTGATATATGTGAACGACAGATGGAAGGAATAGACTCTGAAGTGTCCCTGTTCGCAGATGACGTGAAGTTGATGAGAAGAATTAAATCGGACGAGGATGAGGCAGGACTGCAAAGAGACCTGGAGAGGCTGGACATGTGGTCCAGTAACTGGCTTCTCGAATTCAATCCAGCCAAATGCAAAGTCATGAAGTTTGGGGAGGGGCAAAGAGACGCAGACGAGTATAGGCTAGGTGGACAAAGACTACAGACCTCACTCAGGGAGAAAGACCTTGGGGTGACCATAACACGAGCACATCACGGAGGCACACATCAACCAAATAACCGCTGCAGCATACGGGCGCCTGGCAAACCTGAGAATAGCGTTCCGATACCTTAATAAGGAATAGTTCAAGACACTGTACACTGTGTATGTTAGGCCCATACTGGAGTATGCAGCACCAGTCTGGAACCCACACCTGGTCAAGCACGTCAAGAAGTTAGAGAAAGTACAAAGGTTTGCAACAAGGCTAGTCCCAGAGCTCAAGGGAATGTCGTACGAGGAAAGGTTATAGGGAAATCGGACTGACGACACTGGAGGACAGAAGGGTCAGGGGAGACATGATAACGACATACAAGATACTGCGGGGAATAGACAAGGTGGACAGAGAAGGATGTTCCAGAGAGGGGACACAGGGACAAGGGGTCACAACTGGAAGCTGAAGACTCAGACGAGTCACAGGGACGTTAGGAAGTATTTCTTCAGTCATAGAGTTGTCAGCAAGTGGAATAGCCTAGCAAGTGAAGTAGTGGAGGCAGGAACCATACATAGTTTTAAGAAGAGGTATGACAAAGCTCAGGAAGCAGAGAGAGAGAGGATCCAGTAGCGATCAGTGAAGAGGCGGGGCCAGGAGCTGAGTCTCGACCCCTGCAACCACAATTAGGTGAGTACAACACACACACACACACACACACACACACACACACACACACACACACACACACACACACACACAACACACACACACACACACACACACACACAATGTTTCTCTACGTCACCAGTATTACCCAGGGTTAATAATAACCTCTTACACACACAGTCGTGCGCGGATATCTTAAAAAATGATTTTGCAAAACTTACTTTATTTAAGACTGCAGACAGTCTTATCTCCAGGTTAAATTCACATTTATCATCTGAAAAACTAAACGTTATAAGAAGTTCCACTTCTTGCAACGGCCTTTCAGATAATTATCACTGAGAGGTTATTACACACCCGCGTCACTAGACCTGTCATAAGATGGTTTAGTTGGGTTTCAGGCCTATCGACTACACGTGGGTCATTTATGGCTATTTCACGTTTACATCATATATATATATATATATATATATATATATATATATTTATATATTATATATATATATATATATATATATATTATATATATATATATTATATAAATTCGCAGGATAAGCGAAATATTCACAAACTCTAACGTCCAGTATGGGCCCCTACTTAAACAAGATGGGTCCTACACAGATGACAGCAAGGAAATGAATGAGCTACTCAAGTCCCAATATGACTCAGTTTTTAGCAAGCCGCTAACCAGACTGAGAGTCGAAGATCAAAATGAATTTTTTTATGAGAGAGCCACAAAATTTGATTAACACAAGCCTATCCGATGTTATCCTGACGCCAAATGACTTCGAACAGGCGATAAATGACATGCCCATGCACTCTGCCCCAGGGCCAGACTCATGGAACTCTGTGTTCATCAAGAACTGCAAGAAGCCCTATCACGAGCCTTTTCCGTCCTATGGAGAGGGAGCATGGACACGGGGGTCGTCCCCCCAGTTACTAAAACAACAGACATAGCCCCACTCCACAAAGGGGGCAGTTTAAAACACAGAAAGAATACAGACCCAAAAGCACTAACATCCCATATCATAAAAATCTTTGAAAGGGTCCTAAGAAGCAAGATCACCACCCATCTAGAAACCCCTCAGTTACAAACCCAGGGCAACATGGGTTTAAAAACAGGTCGCTCCTGTCTGTCTCAACTATTGGATCATACGACAAGGTCCTAAATGCACTAGAAGACAAAAAGAATGCAGATGTAATATATACAGACTTTGCAAAGCCTTCGACAAGTGTGGGCCATGGCGTAATAGCGCACAAAATGCGTGCTAAAGGAATAACAGGAAAAGTCGGTCGATGGATCTATAATTTCCTCACTAACAGAACACAAAAGTAGTCGTCAACAGAGTAAAGTCCGAGGCAGCTACGGTGAAAAGCTTGTTCCCACAAGGCACAGTACTCGCTCCATCTTGTTCCTCATCCTCATATCTGACATAGACAAGGATGTCAGCCACAGCACCGTGGGCTTCCTTTGCAGATGACACCGAATCTGCATGACAGTGTTTCCATTGCAGACACTGCAAGGCTCCAGGCGGACATCAACCAAATCTTTCAGTGGGCTGCAGAAAACAATATGAAGTTCAATGATGAGAAATTTCAATTACTCAGATATGGTAAACATGAGGAAATTTAAAACTTCATCAGAGTACAAAACAAATTCTTTGGGCCACAAAATAGAGCGAACACCAACGTCAAAGACCTGGGAGTGATCATGTCGGAGGATCTCACCTTCAAGGACCATAACATTGTATCAATCGCATCTGCTAGAAAAATGACAGAATGGATAATGAGAACCTTCAAAACAAGGGAGGCCAAGCCCATGATGACACTCTTCAGGTCACTTGTTCTATCTAGGCTGGAATATTGCTGCACACTAACAGCACCTTTCAAGGCAGGTGAAATTGCCGACCTAGAAAATGTACAGAGAACCTTCACGGCGTGCATAACGGAGATAAAACACCTCAATTACTGGGAGCGCTTGAGGTTCCTAAACCTGTATTCCCTGGAACGCAGGAGGGAGAGATACATGATTATATACACCTGGAAAATCCTAGAGGGACTAGTACCGAACTTGCACACGAAAATCACTCACTACGAAAGCAAAAGACTTGGCAGACGATGCAACATCCCCCCAATGAAAAGCAGGGGTGTCACTAGCACGTTAAGAGACCATACAATAAGTGTCAGGGGCCCGAGACTGTTCAACTGCCTCCAAGCACACATAAGGGGGACTACCAACAGACCCCTGGCAGTCTTCAAGCTGGCACTGGACAAGCACCTAAAGTCAGTTCCTGATCAGCCGGGCTGTGGCTCGTACGTTGGTTTGCGTGCAGCCAGCAGCAACAGCCTGGTTGATCAGGCTCTGATCCACCAAGAGGCCTGGTCACAGACCGGGCCGCGGGGGCGTTGACCCCCGGAACTCTCTCCAGGTAAACTCAGGTTGAAGGAGATCCGAACCTACGCACCTTGAAACAAGGTACGCAGTGCTCTACCACCGAACCACACTGGTCCAATACTTTGGCGCCTACCTAACACTTAAAACCAACTGCCTAAAAGCTGGCTGCGTTAGCTGGGCGCCAAGGAATTGAAACAGTGTGGTACGGAGGTAGAACACTGCGTACCTTGTTCCAAGGTGAGTAGGTTCGAATCTCCTTCGACCTGAGACTTTTTTTAACACATCGACCGATTCCCACCATTCATCATCATTCACTCCATCACTGTCTTGCCAGAGAGATGCTTTACACTGTAGTTATAAATCTGCAACATTAACACCCCTCCTTCCGGCCTAATAAATGTTACTTTGCTCACACTCCAACAGCACGTCAAGTATTAAAAGTCATTTATCTCCATTCACTCCTATCAAATACGCTCACGCATGCTTGCTGGAAGTCCAAGCCACTCGCACACAAAATTCCCCTTTACCCCCTCCCTCCAACCCTTACTAGGCCGACCCATACCCCGGTTTCCCTCCACTACAGATTTATACACTCTCGAAGTCATTCTGTTTTGCTTCCTTCTCTCTACATGTCCGAACCACCTCAACAACCCCTCCTCAGCCCTCTGGATAATAGTTTTGGTAATCCCATACGCTTGTACATGTATATGTCGTGTGACTTAAGTGTAAGTAGAAGTAGCAAGACGTACCTGAAATCTTGCATGTTTATGAGACAGAGAAAAGACACCAGTAATCCCACCATCATATTCAACAATTACAGGCTTTCGTTTTACACTCATTTGGCACGACGGTAGTACCTCCCTGGGTGGTTGCTGTCTACCAGTCTACTACCTAGAACGCAGGGGGATGGGGAGTTGCATGATAGCTCTAGGCCTTTCGTGTTGCACTCGAGAGAAAAGAGGAGGTCCAAGCAGATACGATCACAAGGAACACCTTAGCTGGAGTAGGCAACTCACTCCAGTATATATATATATATATATGCTAGGTAGTAGGTTGGTAGACAGCAACCACCCAGGGAGGTACTACCGTCCTACCAAGTGAGTGTCAAACGAAAGCCTGTAATTGTTTTACATGATGGTAGGATTGCTGGTGTCCATTTTTCTGTCTCGTAAACATGCAAGATTTCAGGTACGTCTTGCTACTTCTACTTACACTTAGGTCACACTACACATTCATGTACAAGCATATATATACGCACCCCTCTGGGTTTTCTTCTATTTTCTTACTAGTTCTTGTTCTTGTTTATTTCATCTTACCTCCATGGGGAAGTGGAACAGAATTCTTCCTCCGTAAGCCATGCGTGTTGTAAGAGGCGACTAAAATGCTAGGAGCAAGGGGCTAGTAACCTCTTCTCCTGTATATATTACTAAATGTAAAAGGAGAAGCTTTCGTTTTTCCTTTTGGGCCACCCCGCCTCGGTGGGATACGGCCGGTGTGTTGAAAGATATATGTATATATATATATATATATATATATATATATATATTATATATATATATATATATATATATATATATATATATATATATAATACATTTTAAAATATATATTTATTTGTATATATGCGTCTATAACACTCTGAGATGTATATATAGTGTTCTATCCCTCTCTTGTGAATTAAAGCATTTATGATTGGTTGGTCAAAGAAAGAAGCTGCCTTAATGACTATCGTTCCGTTGATAGGCTTTAAACCTGACACAGCAGCCATCTTGGTTTTTCAAGGCCACACTACTTGGCCATGGGTACGCTTATGCCCAGCTCACTCATTAATGCCAGCATATCTTCCCACTCCTTCTCAACGATATCACAAGTTACCAAAACTACTTTTCAAACCAGTTTCATGGAATCTGCAACGATTTTGAAGCCCGCCTTATAAAAAAAATGGTAACTGCCTTTTATAGTGACAGTTTAAACTGCTGCGTCACACAGGAAATTAAAATCGAGGTATGGACAGAAACTATTATATTTGGATAGACCTAATTGAGGGTAATGAAAATGTAATAATAATAGGAGTTATGTTTAGCCCCCAAATATTTAATAACTTGCACAGAATATATACACCAAGATGTGTGTATGTTTCCGTGTATATCCTTTAAGAGTTTATTTCAATCCTCATTTTAGGGACTAAATTATTCTAGCTAGGTGGTGAACAGGTAACATGTAGTCTTCAACAGTCGTCCGGCTTCAAACTCAATTACTCATCCAACTAATAAAATGCAACAAGGTATATACATCGAGTATATATTTCTTAGTGTACATACATTGTGAGTTAAGGATTCAAGTACGTATTTGTGACTGATGGTACACAAATGAAAAATAGCCGTAATGAATTATCCCCGAGTAATGGATGTCTTAAACTAAACCAAAGAGAACTAAGCTTCAAAATATCGTCCAGTTATGTAAAAAATCAAGCTTGGGGGAATTACATGCAACAAAGTATACTCACCTCGGAAGACAACATTAATAAACCGAGGCCCAGCTTTGCTTTCCAAAAATTGGCACAGTGCCAGACAAGTGCTGGCATAGTGCCAGACAAGTGGAAAATGGCAAATGTAATACCTATTTACAAAGCTGGAGACAGGTCCTTAGATTCGAACTATAGACCAATAATAACTCTACCATACACTACCAGGTATACTCAACAAACTTATTCCCCTGTAATTTTTGCACTCCCTTGCATCCCCTTTGCCTTTATACAAATCAACTATGCATGCTCTCTTCCAATCCCTAGATACCTTACCCTCTTCCATATATATATATTATATATTATATATATATATATATATATATATATATATATATAATATATTATATATATATATATATATACATATACATAGGGAAACAATAATTGCCGAGGCATTTCGTAGCCATCTTGAAAGGCATAAATTGATTAATGAATCTCAGCACGGTTTTACGAAGGGGCGTTTCTGTCTTACGAATTTACGAACTTTTTTCACTAAGGTGTTTGAGGAGGTAGATCATGGTAATGAATACGATATTGTGTATATAGACTTCAGTAAGGCTTTCGATAGAGTTTCACATCAGAGGCTACTGAGGAAACTTATGGCACACGGAATAGGAGGAGAAATTTTTTCCTGGGTAGAGGAATGGTTGACAAATAGGCAGCAGAGATTTTGCATAAATGGGGAGAAATCAGAGTGGGGGCACGTCACAAGCGGTGTTCCACAGGGGTCAGTGTTGGGCTCCTTGTTCACAATTTACATAAATGACATACGTGAGGGAATAAATAATGAAATAAGCAGATCTGGAACACCCTACCTGAAAACTCTAGAACTGCAGACACATTCATCACTTTCGAAACTACAATTAGAAAACATCTTATCTCCCTGATCCACCCCGACAACTAACTACATTATAACCACCTGGTGGTTGATAATTACACTCACTCACCCACTGACTATAAACACAGAAATACTAATCTTAATCTTAAAATAATGAATCCTAACTAGTCATAAGTTTGCCTATGATACTCCAATATAGACACTTTGTATTGTGTCAAAACAAAAGCATTCACATTGCTAAACTCACAAATTATAATGTAGTCACTTAGCCATAACACCATAATCTGTAAGGATTTAATGTTAAGAATTAATCTAAGTCTGCCCGAAATGCCTAGCCATGCTAGTTGTCCTAGTGGCCCCCTTTGTAATTAGTATTTTATAACATGTAAACCACACAATATCCAAATCCTGTAAACCCCACATTGTAACCCTTATAGAGAATAAACTTGATTTGATTTGATTAGATTCGCTGACGACACCAAAATAGGCCGTCCAATTCATTCTATGGAGGACATTAAAGCACTCCAGGATGATTTGAAGACTGACGCAATGGTCGGAAAAGTGGCAGATGCAGTTTAATATAGACAAACGCAAAGTTCTTAATGTTGGTCAGGAAAATAATCATGCGACATATAAACTAAATAATGTAGATCCTTGTGAGGGAAAAGTTCAATAGATAGGAGTAGCGAGGGAGTATATAGTAACAATAGTTTCATTGCCGGCTACTTGTTAAGGTAGGGTAAGTCAAGTTCCCGCTATTCCCGCATTTTCTCCCCCACCCCTAAAGTGATAGTTTGATTGCTGGCTGCTTGTTAACGTAGGGTCAGTCTAGCTCCCACTATCCCTTCCCCTCCCTCTTCCCCCCCCACGAAAGGTGACGTGTGGGGCTCTGGTCAAACAGTAAATCACTCGACTCACAGCTCCCAACACTACTGTAAGTACATGCCTGCCTTGTATTCTAGTGGATTTATTGGTTGAAAGCTTCACTTTTGACCAATAATAAACTTAGTCTTTTCAGCCTTTCTCTAAATTGACTGTTGTAATAGTCACCACGTCTTTTGAGTATTGTACTTACCATGGAGAGTGATTTCTTAAGCAGTGGGTAACCTGTCTATCTTTTCAGCTTGGATGACAGAGAGGGTCACCTGTCAATCAACGAGGAGAACGGATGGAGAAGGACTAACGTCCTGGAGACGTCCCATTTTGGATTTAATTACCTGTGCACCTGTATGAAATTTCAGGACGTAACCACATCATTGCAGCAGTAAAGAACCTGCTTTCCTGTCATCGGGATAGAATACTCACCACGATACTCTGTGAAGAACTAGCCGGTGGTGGTCACCAACACCTGCGACCACCCCCCACATCAGCAACGGCTAAGATTTCAACAACATTGTCACCAACACCAGACATAGTAACAATGGTTATAAATGACCATAATTTTTAAAGGGGTGGACCAGTAAGCCAGCGGAAGGCCTCGGTCAGATGACCAAAAGCTCCAAAGGCGGGTCATCATCTGACTAAGACCCGCGTCAGGAAACATTTGTCCTGTTTCCTGACGAACCTTACCTAACCTAACCTGACCAACACCAGACACCCCTATATATATTAGCGTTGAATTCAGTTATTTATATTTTTCATTTTTCATTTTCTTTAATGTAGGATTAATATTTCATATTTAAGTGATTTATATTTTAAATTTCTATATAATAAAGTGTTTATGTTTTTCTGTTATTATTTCTTTTTCTATTCATTAATTTTCCTGAGGAGGAGCCAGCCTTGGTAATACTGTCTGAAGTTATTACAGGGCTGAGTAAGCCTTCACAATCCTAATATTATTGACTGCGAAAAAGGATTTAGGAGTTCTGGTTAGCAGTAATCTGAAATCAAGACAACAGTGCATAAGTGTTCGCAATAAAGCAAGCAGAATCCTTGGCTTCATATCAAGAAGTATAAATAATAGAAGTCCTCAGGTTGTTCTTCAACTTCATTTATCTTTGGTTAGGCCTCAGCTTATGCTGCACAGTTCTGGTCACTGTATTACAGAACGGACATAAATGCACTGGAAAACGTACGAAGGAGGATGATGAAGTTGATCCCATGTATCAGAAATCTTCCCTATGAGGATAGACTGAGGACCCTGAATCTGCACTCTCTAGAAAGGCGTAGAAGTAGGGGGTATATGATTAAAGCGTATAAATTGAAATCAGGAATAAGTAAACTGGATGTAGAGTGCTAAATATATCTAGCCAAGACAGGACTCGCAGCAATGGTTTCAAGTTGGAAAAATCAGATTCAGGAAGGATACAGGAATAGAGCTGTGGATGAGTGGAACAAACTCCTGAATACCGTCATAGAAGTTAAAACGTTGTGTAGTTTTAAAAATAGGTTAGATAAATAGATGAATGGGTGTGGGTGGGTGTGAGATGGATATGACTAGCTTGTGCTAGTTGGTCTGATGCCGTGCTCCTTCCCTAAGTGGATGTGACCTGGACCTGACCAGGTTGGGTCAGTATCATAAGCCGGTAGGTGACTTGGACCTGCCTCACATGGGCCAGTAGGGCTACTGCAGTGTTCCTTCTTACTTATGTTCTTAATAATTTATTTTTGTAGCCGTAAACAGTGGTATAGATTTTGTGATATACCACCAGTAGTATATAGATTGCAGGGTATACCTCTTATTGTACACACATGTGCATATACACTGCGTGTGTATGCATATACTGTTTATGTACAATTGAAACTATAATTCCACACCATGAGGGATAAAAAGATAATTGTTAGTTGATTATGAAGCAGATTTTGACTTTAATGATGCTGGTTGTAAATTAGACTATAAAATAACAATCGAGACATACATCAGCTTCCTGGCTGCCATTGTGGGGGAATTGTTCATGCATTTCCTTCAACATTTTTACTGCTCAAGATGGCCAGCACCTCGGTAGCCTCGGGGTGTCTCATCCAGCATCTTGACTACCGGAACTGCCACAGATGACGTACCAAAATTAGTGTGGGCGCAGAACAAAAAAAAAGAATTTTGGGTGATTAGTGTGCAAAGCCTTGACGAGTGGGCGTGAACCAGACTCGCAATAAATCATTGCTGTACACACTGCAGCACTATCTATACATCATCACACGGTTGTCGTATATGGAATCAACATCGATGTTGCTTCTAGAGGGATACAAGAGAACGTATAGTTATCATGATCTCTGAATACCATACTAGGTAGAACTTATTTTTTAAGCTTTATGTAAAACCTAGCTCACATAAACCAGAGATCATCAGTGTCAGGAGACCCTTCTGTTTCCTGACGAATAAATCCCCAACACCACCACCACTATTTATAATGCCAGTACCACAAAGAATAGTCTGCTATGTGGTCATTGTCATAGATATCTATACCTGGAGAGGGTTTCGGGGGTCAACGTCCCCGCGGCCCGGTCTGAGACCAGGCCACGTGGTGGATCAGGGTCTGATTAACCAGGCTGTTGCTGTTGGCCGCGCATAAACCAATGTACGAGCCATAGCCCGGCTGTCCAGCAACTTCTTGAAGACAGCCAGGGGTCTATTAATAATCTCCGTTATGTATGCTGGGAGGCAATTAAACAGTTTTGGGCCCCTGGCACTTATTGTGTTGTCTCTTAACGTACTCGTGGTGCTCCTGCTTCTCATTGGGGGAAATGTTACATCTTCTGCCGAGTATTTTGGTTTCGTAGAGAGTGATTTTCGTGTGCAAGTTTGGTACTAATCCCTCTAGGATTTTCCAAGTGTATATTATCATGTATCTTTCTCGCCTGCATTCCAGGGAATATAAATGAAGGAACTTCAACCGTTCCTGGTAATTTAGGTGCTTTGTCGTACTTATGTGTGCCGTCAAGGTTCTCTGTACATTTTTAGACATGAAGGAAAGAATGTTAAATCTTGTGTATTATACTAGTCTCAGTTAACAGAAAACGAGAACACTAACTTGCGTTATCTAAGCCATTTAACTGTAGCATATAATTATAATAAGTAATTTTGACCTTGAAAGTACTTTAGTATTAATTAAAACTTGTGAAGAGAATCAGTAATTTACATGCTTTATTAATTACAAAATAAATCCAATTTTTCTTTATTCAGTTCTCAAGACAACAGGTGAAGTCAGCATTACAAAGAGGTGAACGAAACGTTGTATCGATCAAGGTTTTTAATTAAAATTAAGAAGTATATTGATCTTGAGACTTCAAGGTAGGTTCCTTGATGCTGGTGAGGGGCTCTTGATCCAAAAATCGCACTTAGTATTTTTATGCCTCCTATTTATAAATATTTTACCCCTTTATCCACTCATTCCTTGTTAGCGATTACCTTCAAGAAATTTTAATTAAGTCAGGTTCCTTTGAGCTCAGTGGCTTCACGGAGAGCGGCTTTATTAAGCTCACCGCTCTACTCAAAAGTGAGGCTTATATTTAAAAGAAAAAAGAAAAAGATGGGAAAACACATTTAGACAAAGACAGGAAAATAAATGATGGATAATAATCCATATCCAACAACATGAACCACGTTCACAGTGTTGCTTGAGTCCGCCTTCCACCAGTCGCTGCTTCATAATGTTGGAGTTAAAGAAAAAATGAGCTGATGAACACTGGAGGAAATACTTGAATGACTTACACGACATTAAAAAAAAATAGAGGGGAGGGGGGGTATGAAGGCCACATGGGTGTCTCCAGAAACGTAAAATTGTACCGTAAGTCTGCAATCATAAGTAATATACAATTATATTATTTTTAAAGGGGTGAACCGGTAAGCCAACGGAAGGCCTCGGTCAGATGACCGAAGCTTCAGGTGCGGGTCATCATGTGACTAAGACCCGCGTCAGGAAACACTTGTCCTGTTTCCTGACGAACTTTACCTAACCTCATAAGGCAAAATAAGCAATTCGTGCTTATTTTTATCCCGTTGTTTAAGTGTCTCTAAGTAAGGAGGAACGCAGCCGGATAATTCTGCTGGTAGGAAAAATAATGGTGGACACATATTAATTAAATGCCGTTATTTGTTTTTGCCTTTTTTTCCATTTTCCTCATGATTGTAAACTTAGAGAACATCCTGTATATACACACACTGGTCAAGAATAAGTATCCTTTACGTGAACCAATTTAGTGTGACGAACATTAACCTGGAGATCATGACGTAATGTAGCAGACTACACGCAAAGAAATTAAGCGTTTATATATACTTTAACATATACACACCGTTGTGATGAATGGTTTGAAAAACCAACAAGTTGAAGATTGAGACACTTATGCAGCATATGGGAATCTTTATTCAGGAAACGTTTCGCCACACAGTGGCTTCATCAGTCCAATACAAAGAGGAAGGCGTAAGGAGAGGAGCAGTATGAGGTAATCAGTCCCTCAGCCTGGAGTCGATGTGTTCAGTCCATCAATCTTGTAGAATGTACAGCATAGGGCCGTAGACGTGGCTTATATACTGTAGTGAGGTGAGGTGAAGCAGGCGGAGGCGGGGTCATTGTGGTACCATCCACTAGTCCAAGTAGGTCTTTGTCCAAAGGTTGAACAAGTGTTGAAGAATTCTTTGTAACAAGATCCCATGATGCTGCAGTGTCTGACAGTTGTGATGAATGGTTGTTCAACCTTTGGACGAAGACCTACTTGGACTAGTGGATGGTACCACTATGACCCCGCCTCCGCCTGCTTCACCTCACCTCACTACAGTATATAAGCCACGTCTACGGGCCTATGCTGTACATTCTACAAGATTGATGGACTGAACACATCGACTCCAGGCTGAGGGACTGATTACCTCATACTGCTCCTCTCCTTACGCCTTCCTCTTTGTATTGGACTGATGAAGCCACTGTGTGGCGAAACGTTTCCTGAATAAAGATTCCCATATGCTGCATAAGTGTCTCAATCTTCATATACACACCGACTGGTTTATATACCTACGTATATACCGAGAGGTATATCTCGGTATATAAATTGAGAGTAGATTATCCTAGTTCACATACTCCCAGAGGTGTGTCTCGGAGTATATAAGAACATAAGAAAGAAGGAACACTGCAGCAGGCCTACTGGCCCATGCGAGGCAGGTCCAAGTCTCCTACCGGCTTAAAACCTTACTTTCTCTAATCTGACATAGCCTAAAAGATGCTTCGGGGTTTCTCTTACTTTAAATTTCTTATCCCTGTCACATTTCCTCATCAATTCCTGAGAGAGAGAGAGAGAAAGAAAGAAAGAGAGAGAGACTTTCAAAGATGTAGGGACAGGGACAAGGATTGTTTTAAAGACTCAAATTAACTCCAGGGACATGCAGTACGTTTCTAGCCTCAGGGCTGCTAGAAAGTGAGACAATCTAGTTCAGGTTCCGGCTGCTGTTATTGCTCCTCTCCCTCCTCCTCCTCCTCCTCCTCCTCCTCTTCTTCTTCCTTTTCCTGATGAGTGGGTGTGAGTTGGATCTAACCAGCCCGCGCCAATAGGTCTGCTGCAGTGCTCCCCATCAACTGGATGTGACCTGGACCCGACTGGCCTGGATGTGAATTGGACCTGACTAGCTTGGTTAGTGGTGGTGGTGGTTGGTGATGGTAAGGGAAGGGAGTAGGAGCTGGTGTTGACATGGGTAGTCGGAGGTATTGTTGATACAAGTAGTACATAAGGACATAAGAAAGAACACTGCAGCAGGCCTACTGGCCCATGCGAGGCAAGTCCAAGTCTCCTACTGGCTTAAGCCAATGCCCCAACCTAGTCAGGGCAGGTTACATTCACTTAAGGAAGGAACACGACAACTGACCTAGTAGCACAAGCTAGTCAGGTCCAACTCACACCCACCCACACCCACTCATGTATTTATCCAACCTATTTTTAAAACTACACAACGTTTTAGTCTCAATAACTGTACTTGGGGGTTTGTTCCACTCATCCACAACTCTATTACCAAATCAGTGCTTTCCTATATCCTTCCTGAATCTGAATTTTTCCAACTTAAAACCATTGCTACGAGTCCTGTCTTGACTAGATATTTTCAGCACGTTATTTACATCCCCTTTATTTATTCCTGTCTTCCATTTATACACCTCAATCATATCCCCCCTAATTCTACGCCTTTCTAGAGAGTGCAGATTCAGGGACCTCAGTCTATCCTCATAGGGAAGATTTCTGATACATGGGATCAACTTTGTCATCCTCCTTTGTATGTTTTCCAGAGCATTTATATCCATTCTGTAATACGGTGACCAAAACTGTGCAGCATAATCTAAATGAGGCCTAACCAAGGATGTATAGAGTTGAAGAACAACCTGAGGACTCCTATTATTTATGCTTCTTGATATGAAGCCAAGGATTCTATTAGCTTTTTTGCGAACACTTATGCACTGTCGTCTTGGTTTCAGATTACTGCTAACCAGGACTCCTAAATCTTTTTCGCAATCCGTAATATTAAGATCGACATTATTTAGTTTATATGTGGTATGGTTATTTTCCTGTCCAACATTTAGAACTTTGCATTTGTCTATATTAAACTACATCTGTCACTTCTCCGACCACTGTATCAGTCTATTCAAATCTTCCTGGAGTGCTCTAATGTCCTCGTCAGAATGAATTCGACGGCCTATTTTGGTGTCATCGGAAAACTTGCTTATGTCGCTCTTTATGCCTTCATCAATGTCGTTTATGTAGATTGTGAACAACAGGGAGCCCAACACTGACCCCTGTGGAACACCGCTCGTGACGCTTCCCCACTCTGATTTCTCTCCATTTATGCAAACTCTCTGCTGTGATGAATGGTTTGAAAAACCGACAAGTTGAAGATTGAGACACTTATGCAGCATATGGGAATCTTTATTCAGGAAACGTTTCGCCACACAGTGGCTTCATCAGTCCAATACAAAGAGGAAGGCGTAAGGAGAGGAGGAGAATGAGGTAATCAGTCCCTCAACCTGGAGTCCAGGTTGAGGGACTGATTACCTCATTCTCCTCCTCTCCTTACGCCTTCCTCTTTGTATTGGACTGATGAAGCCACTGTGTGGCGAAACGTTTCCTGAATAAAGATTCCCATATGCTGCATAAGTGTCTCAATCTTCAAACTCTCTGCTGCCTATTTGTCAACCATGCCTCTATCCAGGAAAAAAATTCTCCTCCTATTCCATGTGCCTTAATTTTCCTCAACAGTCTTTGATGTGGGACTCTATCAAAAGCCTTACTGAAGTCCATATACACAATATCATATTCATTTCATTCTTATGTTCTTATTACCATGATCTACCTCCTCAAATACCTTAGTGAAAAAAGTTAATAAATTCGTAAGGCAGGAACGCCCTTTTGTAAAACCATACTGAGATTCGTTGATTAATTTGTGCTTTTCAAGGTGAACATTAAAATGGTATAAAATACCGACAGATTGTTAGGTAAGACACATATGCAACAGTTAGGTATCTTTATTTTGAAACGTTTCGCCTACACAGTAGGCTTCTTCAGTCGAGTACAGAAAAGTTGATAGAAGCAGAAGATACTTGAAGACGATGTAATCAGTCCATCACCCTTAAAGTTTTGAGGTGGTCAGTCCCTCAGTCTGGAGAAGAGCATTGTTCCGTTGTCTGAAACAATATGAAGTTGAAGTGACAGAATCGGGCCTTATATAGTGCCAGGAGGTGAGACGTAGGTTGATTTGGGAGGGCAGGTCCTTCTCAAACCCAGCCGTTCTCACTAGTAGAGGTTGTTGAAGTAGATGGTCTGTACCAAGATACCCTTGTGTTGCAGTGTCTGACAGAATGAACATTAAAATGGTATAAAATACCGACAGATTGTTAGGTAAGACACATATGCAACAGTTAGGTATCTTTATAGTGGCTACGAACTGTCTCGGCAATTATTGATTCCATAAATTTTCCCACTATGGAGGTTAGGCTTATTGGTCTATAGTTCAAAGCTAAGGACCTGTCACCTGCTTTGAAAATTGGTATCACATTTGCCATTTTCCACTTATCTGACACTATGCCAGTCTGTAGTGTTATATTGAAAAGATTAGCCAGAGGTTTGCTAAGCTCCTCTTTACATTCCTTTAGAACCCTTGCATACAGTTCATCAGGGCCTGGGGATTTGTTAGGTTTTAATTTATCAATTTGCCTAAGAGCCATGTCACTTGTGACCCTAATCGTGCATAGTTTATTATCATCCTGTTCTACATAATTTATTATTTCTGGAATATCGCCAGTATCTTCCTGAGTAAAAACTGAGAGGAAGTTTGTGTTAAAAATTCTACACATTTCCTTATCACTGTCTGTGAGCTGACCCGAGTAACTTTTGAGTGGGCCTATCTTGTCCCTGATCTTACTTCTGTATACCTGAAAGAATCCTTTGGGGTTAGTCTTCGATTCTTTTGCAACTTTAACCTCACAATCTCTTTTTGCTTTTCTTATTCCCTTTTTTATTTCTCTCTTTAACTGAATATATTGATTTCTTAATTGCATCTCTCCTCTTTTGATTTGCCTATATATGCCTCTCTTTTGACCAATGAGATGTTTTAATCTATTGTTCATCCATTTAGGATCGTTTTTGCTTGATCTGATTTCCTTATTTGGAACGTAAGTTGTCTGAGCAGCTAGAACTATGCTCTAGAAAATGTCATATCGGCAACCATCACCACCTACCTGACCCATAGTCAGGTCATTCCAGTTCAGCCCACCCAAGTAATTTTTCAGTCCTATGAAATCAGCCAAGCGGAAGTCAGGGACATAAGAACATAAGAACATAAGAACGAAGGAACACTGCAGCAGGCCTACTGGCCCATGCGAGGCAGGTCCAAGTCTCCTACCGGCTTAAGCCAATGCACCCAACCTAGTCAGGTCAGGTCACATTGACTTAAGGGAGGAACACGGCAACCGACCTGTTAGCACAAGCTATCAGGTCTAACTCACACCCACCCACATCTACTCATGTATTTATCCAACCTATTTTTAAAGCTACACAACGTTCTGGCCTCTATAACGGTACTTGGGAGTTTGTTCCACTCATCCACAACTCTATTACCAAACCAGTACTTTCCTATATCCTTCCTGAATCTGAATTTTTCCAACTTAAAACCATTGCTGCGAGTCCTGTCTAGGCTAGATATTTTCAGCACACTATTTACATCCCCTTTATTTATTCCTGTCTTCCATTTATACACCTCAATCATATCCCCCCTAATTCTACGTCTTTCTAGAGAGTGCAGTTTCAGGGCCCTTAGTCTATCCTCATAGGGAAGGTTTCTGATACATGGGATCATCTTTGTCATCCTCCTTTGTACATTTTCCAGAGAATTTATATCCATTCTGCTGGCAAGAACCAAGGCAAGCAGGCTATTACCTCTAGTTGGCTCTGTCACAAACTGCTTTAAGAAACAATCCTGAATCGTATCAAGAAAGTCACTTGATTCTAAATTTCCTGTCCAATTGCTCCAGTCAATCTGACTATAGTTGAAATCTCCCATTATCACATTTTCGTATGAAGAGGCCTTACGAATTTCATCCCATAGAAGTTTACCGCACTCCCTATCAAGATTTGGGGCCCTGTAAATCACACCCAAAATTAGTTTTTCACGGCCCTCGAGAAGCTATAACCAAACAGATTCAGTGGCTGACGCTTCTAATTTTATATCTTGTCTAACACAACACTTTAAATTGTCTCTGACGTACATCGCTACTCCACCACACTTCCTGTTGACCCTGTCAGTGTGGAATAATTTATAGCCTTGTATGTGACATTCAGAAGGCATCTCTCTATCTTTCAGATTGAGCCAGGTCTCTGTTATAGCAATGATATCTATGTTTCCTGCACTTGCAATTAATCTTAGCTCATCTATCTTATTTCTTACACTCCTGCTATTAGTATAATAGACCTTAAGGGAGCTAGTCCCTTGCTACCCTCTGCTGTCTCCCTTTGTTTGCTGACATGATCTATTGTCCTTATAACTTCATGATGAATGTCTTTTAAACATTTACTGTTTACAACCCTAGTGTTGCAACCTGACTGTTTCCCACACACACCCATAACTCTATTACCAAACCAGTGCTTTCCTATATCCTTCCTGAATCTGAATTTTTCCAACTTAAAGCCATTGCTGTGAATCCTGTCTATGTTAGATATTTTTAGCACGCTGTTTACATCCCCTTTATTTATTCCTGTTTTCCATTTATACACCTCATGTATTTATCTAACCTATTTTTAAAACTTTACAACGTTTTAACCTCTATAACTGTAATGGGGAGTTTTTTCCACTCATCCACAACTCTGTTACCAAACCAGTGCTTTCCTATATCCTTCCTGAATCTGAATTTTTCAAACTTAAAGCCATTGCTGTGAATCCTGTCTATGTTAGATATGTTTAGCACGCTGTTTACATCCCCTTTATTTATTCCTGTTTTCCATTTATACACCTCAATCATATCTCCCCTATCTAGCCTAGACAGGACTCGCAGCAATGGTTTTAAGTTGGAAAAATTCAGATTCAGGAAGGATATAGGAAAGCACTGGTTTGGTAATAGAGTTGTGGATGAGTGGAACAAACTCCTGAGTACAGTTATAGAGGCTAAAACGTTGTGTAGTTTTAAAAATAGGTTAGATAAATACATGAGTGGGTGTGGATGGGTGTGAGTTAGACCTGATTAGTTTGTGCTACTAGATCAGTTGCAGTGTTCCTTAAGTGATTGTGACCTGACCTGACTAGGTTGGGGCATTGGCTTAAGCCAGTAGGAGACTTGTACCTGCCTCGCATGGGTCAGTAGGCCTGCTGCAGTGTTCCTTCTTTCTTATGTTCTTTTGTTCTAATTCTACGCCTTTCTAAAGAGTGCAGATTCAGGGCCCTCAGTCTATCCTCATAGGGAAGGTTTCTGATACATGGGATCAACTTTGTCATCCTCCTTTGTACGTTTTCCAGAGCATTTATATTCATTCTGTAATATGGTGACCAAAACTGTGCAGCATAATCAAGATGAGGCCTAACCAAGGATATATAGAGTTGAAGAACAACCTGAGGACTCCTTTTGTTTATGCTTCTTGATATGAAGCCAAGGATTCTGTTCGCTTTATTGCGAACACTTATGCACTGTTGTCTTGGTTTTAGATTGCTGCTAACCAGAACTCCCATTACTTAGTTTATATGTGGCATGGTTATTTTCCTGTCCAACATTTAGAACTTTGCATTTGTCTATATTAAACTGTATCTGCCACTTCTCCGCCCACTACATCTGTCTTTTCAAATAATCCTGGAGTGCTCTAATGTCCTCGTCAGAATGAATTCGACGGCCTATTTTGGTGTCATCGGCAAACTTGCTTATGTCGCTATTTATTTCCTCATCTATGTCGTTTATGTAGATTGTGAACAATTGGCCCATCACTGGCCCCTGTGGAACACCGCTCGTGACGCTTCCCCACTCCGATTTCTCCCCATTTATGCGAACTCTCTGCTGCCTATTTGTCAACTATGCCTCTATCCAGGAAAAAATTTCTCCTCCTATTCCGTGTGCCTTAATTTTCCTCAACAGTCTTTGATGTGGGACTCTATCAAAAGCCTTACTGAAGTCCATATACACAATATCATATTCATTACCATGATCTACCTCCTCAAATACCTTAGTGAAAAAAGTTAATAAATTCGTAAGGCAGGAACGCCCCTTTGTAAAACCATGCTGAGATTCTTTGATTAATTTATGCTTTTCAAGGTGGCTACGAACTGCCTCGGCAATTATTGATTCCACAAATTTTCCCACTGTGGAGGTTAGGCTTACTGGTCTAAAGTTCGAAGCTAAGGACCTGTCACCTGGTTTGAAAATAGGTATCACATTTGCCATTTTCCACTTATCTGGCACCATGCCAGTTTGCTAAGCTCCTCTTTACATTCCTTTAGAACCCTTGCATACAGTTCATCAGGGCCTGGGGATTTGTTAGGCTTTAATTTATCTATTTGTCTAAGGACCATGTCACTTGTGACTCTAATCGTGCATAGTTTACTATCATCCTGTTCTACACAATTTATTATTTCTGGAATATCGCTAGTATCTTCCTGTGTAAAAACTAAGAGGAAGTATGTGTTAAAAATTCTACACATTTCCTTATCACTGTCCGTGAGCTGACCCGAGTAACTTTAACCTCATAATCTCTTTTTGCTTTTCTTATTCCCTTTTTTATTTCTCTCTTTAACTGAATATATTGGTTTCTTAATCGCCCCTCTCCTCTTTTGATTCGCGTATATATGCCTGTCTTTTGACCAATGAGATGTTTTAATCTATTGTTCATCCATTTAGGATCATTTTTATTTGATTTGATTTCCCTATTTGGAACATAATTTGTCTGAGCAGCTAGGACTATGCTCTGGAAAATATCATATCGGCAACCATCACCACCTACTTCGCCCATTATCAGGTCATTCCAGTTCAGCTCACCTAATGCATATCTCAGTGTATGTTGCGCTAAGAATTTACATTAATCCCTATTTTAAGAAAGAATGGCGTACAGATGAAATGCAGCCGTGACCCTAATGCAGTCGATAGCCTCGGTACCCAGTAGATCAACTTCAGCCTGAAACTGAGTGGAGCTGTCCGGCTGACTCGGTAGAGACTGTTCTGCAAGTGTTGGTCTGTTCTTCACTGTTGTCAGTAGTGCCGAGATGATAATGGTGAACTCTTTAAATATCCGCGATAGTAAGCTTTTTGATACAATCTTTTGTTTTTAATGAACTATGTATTTATTTTTTATGGATTATTATTTAAATAAAAAAAAAAGCGTTGAACCGACGAGGGTCATGCAGCGCTATTTTTTTTATTGACGGCCTGGGCAAACAATGATCGAGACCAAAGTCGCAATGTGTGAGGGAAGACAGTAATACATCAATCTTAAACTGTCCATCTATATGATTAAGACCAGCGTCAGGAGACACTTGTCTCCTGACGAATATTATAACAATAACCGCCATGCATCAGTGAATAAGATCAGTATCGTGAAGGATTATCACGTCTAGCAGAACTGGTTTGGAAGATGAATGTTTCTGCCCAGTCCTCATAAATATAAATTTTTTAATTATTATTATAATGAGAAGGAAATCGTTAAATCCGTAAGGGTCATACAGCACATGGGGAATGGAATACAGCTAGGACGATACAATAACGGGAAAGATAAGTCTTCTTACTTGGATCAAGATCCTCTCACAGGTATCAAGTCATCTGACAGCATTGTATGAAACATAAGAATAATAATAATAATACAAGACTGAGTGACCATAGAATATGGAAGAAGCGGGAAAGGAAGATTAGGAAAGGACGGAAAGATATTGAACCAGTGTTGAATAGACAGTACGGAGAAGACTAGTGGCTCTTCCATATAATTTTTATTATATTATATATATATATATATATATATATATATATATATATTATATATATATATATATTTTATATATATATATGTCCTTTCACTTGCCAACAACCTAGTATGCCACCACCGGATGGAGTTGTCGCCCAAAAGGAAAATGATGGTGTGGATGACAGGTAATTTATACTAGCATGTGGGTTACTAGCCTTCAACGGCAGTTTTTTATCTTACAACACGCATCGAACGGAAGAATTGTTTGCCATTCCCAATGAACATGTTAATAAACTAGATTCGGAGCTACTAAGATAAACTGAGAATACCAGTGGGTGTAGTGTATAATATTTTTAATGTATGTCAAGTTTTACTAAGTGTCAATAGAATTTAAATACTTTCAACCTGCATTATGAGTTAGAAAAACGGGGCATTTCAGACTGGAAAACTATTACAGGCTTTTTTATACATGGCAGGCGGTTAGTACCGACTTTGGGTGTGCTGTTACAACTTATATACTATATGTTATATTGATATTAAAGATTTACCTTTTGATGTATTATAATATTGGTTTCTGTGAATTGGTTGACCTTTGATTTATTTAAACTTGGTTTTGTGAATGGTTACCTTGTGATTTATTGCTAAAGATTGACCTGTGATTGGTTGTAGAGAGCATGACCTGTGTTGGTTTTAAAGAGCTTGGATATCGTTTGTTGTTGGAGACTTTCTTATTGTGATGGTCTCATTAGAAAGCATCGATTTCTTGACTACTTTAAAGACTTGAGTTGTGATGGATTTCTTCTGAGCAAAAGTCACGCAGCCTCTCAAACCATTATTAGTTCAATATACAACACAACATTAAGATTGGCATTGTTGCACATATTTCTTACTCATCAACCGAACCCATTCTTAACTTAGACTGGACTTAAGCCTCGTTGGTAGGCTGGATAGTATTTGTTTTGGTTACTTTTAAAAAAAGTTCCCTCAAAGCAATTGTCAAAATAGTAGTGGAATTGAACAATGTATTAAGTCCTCATCATTGCATTTACCGAAATGTCATTTTCTTTTCTCTTTCAAACTTTGCAGCTTAGGTCGTTATCTGAGTAAACCGTGTATTTCCAGTCCCCAGTTCAACTTCCCAATTAAGGTTTTATAACAGAATCAAACACCAGATGCCCATATTTGTATGTTATATTATTATTGCTCTTAAATATAGTCCTTAGTGATCGTCGGAAATGGTTGACAATTGGCAAATTATGCGGTTTACCCCAGAAGCTTTTTATAAGAGGGAGGAGAGGAGGGAACGGGGGAGGGTAGTCTGCTGTCCACATTACTCGGGAACACCAGCTGTTGAACCTTCCGGGAATCACAATAATCTCTTCTTTTGTTTTCACAGCCTGGATGGAAAATTTCAACGGCTTCCATAACTAATTCATGATTACATAGAGGCAAAGGGACAGAGAAGAATATTTTGATAATATTCGGCAGGCAGGATGCATTAGCCGCCCCTTAGACATCAAAGCCATGGTGGAGCTGGATGACGTCGGAGTCTGTTGAGCTGACATCACTCACAGCGGAAAGCCATTCCTGTTTCCGGAGTTAATTAGCTTCTCTCAATCACTGTCTATTCAACAGGAAACCATTTCCCAGAGTTCTCCCGGCTTTAGTATAGTATCCCGTCATTACAGCAGCTGACAGTGAGTATTCTCCACCTATCTCAAGCTTCACAATTTCATCTTAATAGTCAGTTAGTTCCGGTTCAGAGGTTTTCATTGCTGGAAATTTTCCAGATAATAAAGTTTAGGATACCCATGAGCCCATCAACATCTTTGTATACATTTAGTTTTCAAAACTGATGACACTATCATTTAACTGAAACTCGTGCTAGAGGATGCTGTAACAATATTAATAATCTTGTAAAATATTTATAATAAAATTCTGTTTTAAAAGGTTATATTAATTGATCAATATTTACTTTAAATGTTCGTAAAATATTAGACATTATGTGAGGCATCCAACAATAAGTAGATTGTGGTATTAGGATATTTATGTTTTGTGCCTATGGAAAGAAGACTTTTTATAGTTATACCTCAAAAAATAGAACCCAGCCTAATAAATTATTATTATAATCATGGGGAAGCGCTAAACCCGTAGGATTATACAGCGCCTGTGGGGGGAGAATGGAAGGTATTCAGGTTTAATTCAGGGAACCGGAGCACAGATCCAATTCCCTATATCAAGAGCCCCTCACCAGCGTCAAGGAACCTCCCTTGATGGGCCAGCCTAACAAAGCATAACCCAAATCCAACGTAACTTTACCTAGATTTTGGGGTAACTACTAAGTTAAGTTAGGTCTAGTTTGGTTAAGGTAGATGTTTGTTTTTATTTGATTACCATAAATATAATTTATCTTCATAGGAGGCCTGGTCACAGACCGGGCCGCGGGGGCATTGACCCCCGAAACTCTCTCCAGGTAAACTCCAGGTAATAGGCCCTAAATATAGGTGTTTTCTTAGCGCAGCCCATTTGATGTAGAATTTACATACTAAGCAACCGAGTTACTTAAGACAATATTAAATAAAACCAAAAAAAAAAAAAAAAACACTCACCAAAAAAAAGATATCTATTGGAAAACTCGTTTCTTATTACACAATGTAAACTATAAATTATCACCTAACTCGGTCAAGAAGCTAAAGTAAACTTTAACCAATTAATTTAAAAAAGAAGAAAATTTAAAAATGATCAATTTGAATATGATGAGGATCCTGAGAGGTGATGTTTAAACCTTATTTACCCTAAAGTAACCTCTTAATAAGGTAATCAGCTTCTTAATATTCTTCTTTATTAGCTTAAGAACATTAATAATTTGTTGCTCTTCGATGATCCACACTTAAAGAAACATTAGACGGGTTAACTGTCCTTCCTGGATAATTATCAAGTCACACCTGAGCAAGAAACAACAAAGACCAGAAAACAGGCCGGGGAGAGTTAGGTGGAACAATAAAGTAGTAGCAGTAAGGTGAATTTCATCTTAAGGGTAGAGACTAGGAGGTCTACTTACCTGGAGGGCATTCTGGGGATCAACGCCCCCGCGGCTCGGTCCACGACCAGGCCTCCCGGTGGATCAGGGCCTTATTAACTAGGCTGTTACTGCTAGCCGCACGTAGTCCCACGTACGAACCACAACCCGGCTGATCCGGCACTGACTTTAGGTATCTGTCCAGCTCCCTCTTGAAGACAACCAGGGAGCTGGTGCGAGGCAGTTAAACAGTCTTGGGCCTGGGACACTCATTATGTTTTCTCTTAGTGCACTAATGGTGCCCTTACTTTTCACTGGGGGTATGTTGCATAGCCTGCCAAATCTTTTGCTTTCATAGGGAGTGATTTCTGTGTGCAGATTAGGGACCAGTCCCTCCAGGATCTTCCAGGTGTAGATTATGATGTATCTCTCCCGCCTGCGCTCCAGTGAGTACAAGTTAAGTGCTTCCAAGCGTTCCCAGTAGTTAAGGTGTTTGATGGAACTTATACGTGCAGTAAAGGTTTTCTGTACATTCTGTAGATCTGCAATTTCACCTGCCTTGAACGGAGATGTTAATGTACAGTAGTATTCCAGCCTAGAGAAAACAAATGATTTAAAAAGGATCATCATTGGCTTGGCATCTCTTGTCTTGAAGGTTTTATTATTTTCCTCGCAGATGTGATAGTGGCACTGTTATGATCCTTGACGGTGAAATCCTCAGACATTACCACTCCCAGGTCTTTCATATTACTCTCTACCCTCTACCCTCCACGTCAAGAAGGAGCTCACAAAGAAAAGAAGAAAATCAAAGACGAGCACTGCAGTAAACTTAATAACTTATGCCAGGAATGAAAGATGAAGTTAAGGTGAAAATCAGAAGACAGGCCAGGAGAAAAGACTAAGAGAGAGCAAATTTCAGGTCAAGTCACGATAGTTCTGAAGATCAACACATTTGGCAATGTACTGAGAAAAGCAGACTTAAATTGAAACAAAACCGGGACTAAGAGTTATGTTTGGAAGGTAGACTTCACATCCCATTCCAAACAAAGACTCACCACATAGTAATGAGATACGTAGTAGTAATCTATTCGTCAGGAAACAGGGCAAGTGTCAGAGGGTCTTTGTTAAGCATCTCCTGGCTTACCCCCGTTAGATTTACATCCCATTAAAAACAAAAAAAAAACGGACTATTACTAACTACAACTATAGTTGTGTCCTAAGGCGATATGACCTAATATTAAACAACAATGCAAATATTTATTGTTCAGCAGGAAGCCATTTTTCTGAGTACCCTGGGATTATGCTAGTCCATTAGAGCTATGCTTGGTTTTGTTTTGTTAAACACGCAGTTGAAGCTGCAGTACTACCTGCAAGCCACCCGTAAGTCCAGAGCTAAGGTTTCATTGCAGATAATTAGTGTATTTGAGCTGTTATGGAGGTGATGAAGACCAAGGTGAACCATGGCACACGCAGGAAGACATCTGGCGTGAATTCAGTGTGCGTTTGATAGAGGCATTTCCGCTGTGAGCAGGTTGCTCAGTCAAGGTCTGCCTACCTTACATGTCTCCCCGTGAACCTGATGTCCGGCTGCCTCAGGTAACCAACTTACACGTTGGTTATAATCAGTGGTGTATGATACAATGGGCAGCTCTTCCGGTGACGGCCAGGATGCTCTCTTCTGTCGTGTTTGACGCAAGTCTCACAGCCGCAATTGCCACGCTCGAGATGGGTGGTAATAAGACCTCACACCAATACCCTGGCAAAAAACTCAGCTCGTTGTAATATGGAGGAGGATAAATAACGTTGTTTAGAAGCAGTGGCCGGCGGGGAGGCACTCATTACCTGTATCTGACGACCCAGCCTGGAATGTTAAGTGAGTAGCCCAGCTTCGTGTCTTGACACACACACACACACACACACACACACACACACACACACACACACACACACACACACACACACACACAGGACAGGAGAGATAGGGGGGACATGATAACGACATATAAAATACTGAGAGGAATTGACAAGGTGGACAGAGACAGAATGTTCCAGAGATTGGACACAGCAACAAGGGGACACAGTTGGAAGTTGAAGGCACAGATGAATCACAGGGATGTTAGGAAGTATTTCTTCAGTCACAGAGTAGTCGGGAAGTGGAATAGTTTGGGATGCGATGTAGTGGAGGCAGGATCCATTCATAGCTTTAAGCAGAGGTATGATAAAGCTCATGGTGCAGGGAGAGTGACCCAGTAGAGGCCAGTGAAGTGGCGGGTCCAGGAGCTATGAATCGACCCCTGCAACCTCAACTAGGTACACACACACACACACACACACCCCACACACACACACACACACACACACACACACACACCACACACACACACACACCAACACGCGCGCGCACACACACACACACACACACCAACACGCACACACACACACACACACACACATATACACACATACACACACACATGCACACACATATACAACAGGCCTAGTGTCTAATCGACATGTGCCTAGGACAAAATAGTAACTAACTAACACACGAAGGCCTTCGACACAGTTCCTCACAGGAGATTAGTGCAAAAGCTAGAGGATCAGGCGCATATAACAGGAAGGGCACTGCAATGGATCAGAGAATACCTGACAGGGAGGTAACAACGAGTCATGGTACGTGATGAGGTATCACAGTGGGCGCCTGTGACGAGCGGGGTCCCACAGGGGTCGGTCCTAGGGCCAATACTATTTATAATAATAATAATAATAATAATAATAATAATAATAATAATAATAATAATAATAATAATAATAATAATATCTTTATTTACTACAAGTATATGTACATGGTATACAGGCCTAGCTGACATCAATGACATACTACTATATAGAAAACCACTGGTTATGCTGAACATTTCGGGCAAATTAGGTCAGTGTCCCAGGATGCAACCCACACCAGTCGACTAACACCTAGGTACCCATTTTACTGATGGGGAACACGCCCAATGTTTCTACTCTGGCTGGGAATCGAACCCAGGCCCTCGCCTTTTGAAGCGAGAGCTTTAACCACCAGGCCACCAGTATATGTGAATTACATGATGAAAAGGTTAGACTCAGAAGTATCCCTGTTCACAGATGATGTGAAGTTAATGAGGAGAATTAAATCAGATGAGGATCAGGTAGGACTTCAAAGAGACCTGGACAGGCTGGACACCTGGTCCAGCAACTGCCTTCTCGAAATTAACCCCGCCAAATGCAAAGTCATTAGGATCGGGGAAGGGCAAAGACCGCAGACGGAATATAGGCTAGGTGGCCAAGGACCGCAAACCTCGCTCAAGGAGAAGGATCTTGGGGTGCGTATAACACCGAGCACGTCTCCGGAAGCACATATCAACCAGATAACTGCTGCAGCATATGGGTGCCTGGCAAACCTGAGAATAGCGTTCCGATACTTTAGTAAGGAATCGTTCAAGACACTGTACACCGTGTACGTCAGGCCCATACTATAGTATGCAGTACCTGTTTGGAACCCACACTTGATCAAGCACGTCAAGAAATTAGAGAAAGTGCAAAAGTTTGCGACAAGATTAGTTCCAGAGCTAAGGGGAATGTCCTACGAAGAAAGGTTAAGGGAAAATGGCCTGACGACACTGAATCACAGGAGGGTTAGGGGAGACATGATAACGACATACAAAATACTGCGTGGAATAGACAAGGTGGACAGAGACAGGATGTTCCAGAGAGGGGACACGGAAGCAAGGGGTCACAATTGGAAGTTGAAGACCCAGATGAGTTAAAAGGATGTTAGGAAGTATTTCTTCAGTCACAGAGTCGTCAGGAAGTGGAATAGCTAGCAAGTGAGGTAGTGGAGGCAGGAACCATATATAGCTTTAAGATGAAGTATGTAAAGGTCATGGAGCAAGAGAGAGAAGAGCTAGTAGCCACTCAGTGAAGAGGCGGGGGCCAGGAGCTGAGTCTCGACCCCTGTAACCACAATTAGGTGAGTACACACACACACACACACAGTGTCTAATCGACATGTGCCTAGGACAAAATGGTAACTAACACACACACACACACGCACACACACACACACACACACACACACACACACACACACACACACACACACACACACACACATGCAATGGATAAGAGAATACCTGACAGGGAGGCAACAACGAGTCATGGTACGTGATGAGGTATCACAGTGGGCGCCTGTGACGAGCGGGGTCCCACAGGGGTCAATCCTAGTACCAGTGTTATTTTTGATATATGTGAATGACATGATCGAAGGGATAGACTCTGAAGTGTCCCTGTTCGCAGATGATGTGAAGTTAATGAGAAGGATTAAATCGGATGAGGATCAGGCAGGACTATAAAGAGACCTGTACAGGCTGGACACGTGGTCCAGCAGCTGGCTTCTCGAATTCAACCCTGCCAAATGCAAAGCCATGAAGATTGGGGAAGGGCAAAGAAGACCGCAGACAGAGTATAGGCTAGGTGAACAAAGGCTGCAAACCTCACTCAGGAAGAAAGATCTTGGGGTGACCATAACACCGAGCACGTCTCCGGAGGCACACATCAACCAGATAACTGCTGCAGTATATGGGCGCCTGGCAAACCTGAGAATAGCGTTCCGATACCTTAGTAACGAATCGTTCAAGACACTGTACACTGTGTACGTCAGGCCCATACTGGAGTATGCAGCACCAGTTTGGAACCCGCACCTGGTCAAGCACGTCAAGAAATTAGAGAAAGTACAAAGGTTTGCAACAAGGCTAGTTCCGGAGCTCAGGGGAATGTCCTACGAAGAAAGGTTGAGGGAAATCGGACTGACGACACTGGAGGACAGGAGGGTCAGGGAAGACATGATAACAACATACAAAATACTGCGTGGAATAGACAGTGTGGACTGAGACAGGATGTTCCAGAGAGGGGACACAGAAACAAAGGGTCACAATTGGAAGCTGAAGACTCAGACGAGTCACAGGGATGTTAGGAAGTACCTCTTCAGTCACAGAGTCATCAGGAAGTGGAATAGCCTAGCAAGTGATGTAGTGGAGGCAGGAACCATACATAGCTTTAAGACGAAGAATGACAAAGATCAGGAAGCAGAGAGAGAGAGAGAGAGGACCTAGTAGCGATCAGTGAAGAGGCGGGGCCACGAGCTGAGTCTCGATCCCTGCAACCACAATTAGGTGAATTAGGTGAGTACAACACACGCACACACACACACACACACACACACACACACACACACACACACACACACACACACACACACACACACACACATACACACACAGAAGAGTTAGGGGTTAATGAAGACATGATAACGACATACAAAATACTGCGAAGAATTGACAAAGTGGACAGAGACAGGATCTTCCAGAGATGGGACACAGAAACAAGGGGTCACAATAGGAAGTTGAAGACTCGGATGAGTCAGAGAGATGTTAGGAATTACTTCTTTAGTCATAGAATTGTCAGGAAGTGAAATAGTCTGGCAAGTTATGTAGCGGAGGCAGAAACCACGCATAGTTTTAAGACGAGGTATGATAAAGCTCATGGAGCAGGGAGAGTGATGACCTAGTAACGACCACTGAAGAGGCGGGGCCAGGAGCTATGTATCGACCCCTGCAATCACAATAGGCGAGTACAAATAGGTAAGTACACACACACACACACATAAGCATACATGCATACACACATGAACACTGTGAAGGCTTACTCAGCCCTGTAACAACTTCAGACAGTATTACTAAGGCTGGCTCCTCCTCAGGAAAATTAATGAATAGAAAAAGAAATAATAACAGACAAACATAAACACTTTATTATATAGAAAATATAAAATATAAAACACTTAAATATGAAATATTAATCCTACATTAAAGAAAATGAAAAATGAAAAATATAAATAACTGAATTCAACTCTAATTTAAAACTTGGGTGTCTGGTGTTGGTGACACTGTGTTGTTGAAATTGTAGCCGTTGCTGATGATAGGGGAGGGGGTCGCAGGTGTTGGTTACAACCCACTGGCTAGTTCTTCACAGTATAGCCTTGGAGTATATATCCTGATGACAGGAAGCAGGTCCTTTACCACTGCAATGATGAGGGGTTACGTTCCTGCAAGTCATACAGGTGCACAGGTAATTTAAAATCCAAAAAGGGGAAGTCTCAGGACGTTAGTCCATCCCCATCAGTTCTGCTCGTTGATTGGCAGGTGACCCTCTCTGTCATCCAAGCTGGAAAGATAGACAGGTTACCCCCTGCTTAAGAAATCACTCTCCATGATAAGTACAATACCTAAAAGATGGTGGTGTTTTATTCAACAGTAAACCCCTAGAGCAAGACTGAAAGGACTAAGTTTATTATTGGTAAAAAAGTAAAAGCTTTCAAGCAATAAATCCACTAGAACACAAGGCAGGCTTTGTACTTACAGTAGTGCTGGGAGCAGTGAGTCTAGTGATTACTGTTTGGACCGGAGCCCCACACGTCACCTTTCGGGGGGGGGGGGGAAGAAGGAGGGGAAGGGCTAGACTGACCCTACCTTAACAAGCAGCCGGCAGTCAAACTATCACTTTCAGGGTGGGGGAAAAAAGGCGAGAATAGCGGGAGCTTGACTTACCCTACCTTAACAAGTAGCCGGCAATGAAACTATTGTTACTATATACTCCTGCTCTACTCCTATCTATTGAACTTTTCTCACACACACACACACACACACACAACAAAACACACACGAGGAGAGGTTAGGGGAAATCAACCTGACGACATGGAGGACAGGAGAGATAGGGGGGACACGATAACGACATACAAAATATGAGAGGAATTGAAAAGGTGGACAAAGACATGATTTTTTTCCAGAGATTGGACACAGAAAACAAGGGGACACAGTTGGAAGCTGAAGACACAGATGAATCACAGGGATGTTAGGAAGTATTTCTTCAGCCACAGAGTAGTCAGTAAGTGGAATAGTTTGGGAAGCGATGTAGTGGAGGCAGGATCCATACATAGCTTTAAGCAGAGGTATGATAAAGCTCACGGCTCAGGGAGAGTGACCTAGTAGCGATCAGTGAAGAGGCGGGGCCAGGAGCTCGGACTCGACCCCCGCAACCTCAACTAGGTGAGTACAGATGGGTAGGTAGACTGCATTTTCTTGGACTGTAAGAAGGCTTTTGACACAGTTCCACACAAGAGATTAGTGCAAAAGCTGGAGGACCAAGCAGGTATAACAGGACAGGCAGTGCATTGGATCAGAGAATACCTGACGGGAAGGCATCAGCTAATCATGGTTTGTGGTGAGGTGTCAGAGTGGGCGCTTGTGACGTGCGGGTTTCCACATGGTCAGTCCTAGGACCGGTGCTGTTTTTGGTATATGTGAACTACATGACAGAAGGAACAGACTCAGAAGTGTCCCTGTTTGCAGACGATGTGAAGTTAATGAGGAGAATTCAGTCAGAGGACAAGGCAGGACTACAGAGGGATCTGGAGAGGCTGCAGGCCTGGTCCAGCAACTGGCTTCTGGATCGGGGAAGGGCAAAGAAGACTACAGATAGAGTACAATCTAGGGGGCCAAAAACTACAAACCTCACTCAAGGAAAAGGATCTTGGAGTGTGTATAATACCGAGCACATCTCCCGAGGCGCACATCAACCAAATAACTGCTACAGCATCTCAGTAAGATTCATTCCGGACCCTGTACACCTTGTACGTCAGGCCCATATTGGTGTATGCAGCTCCAGTTTGGAATCCGCACCTGGCCAAGCACGTCAGGAAACTAGAGAAAATGCAAAGGTTTGCAACGAGATTAGTGCCGAAGCTAAGGGGCATGTCCTACGAGGAGAGGTTAAGGGAACTTGACCTGGCGACACTGAAGGACAGGAGGGTCGAGGCCCGTGATAACGACATATAAAATACTAAGAGGAATCGACAAGGTGGACAGAGACAGGATGTTCCAGAGATGAGACACAACAACAAGGGGTCACAGTTGGAAGTTGAAGACTCAGATGAGTCACAGGGACGTTAGGAAGTATTTCTTCAGTCAAAGAGTTGTCAGGAAGTGGAACAGTTTGGAAAGTGAGGTAGTGGAAGCAGGTACCACACATAGCTTTAAGAAGAGGTACGATAAAGCTCATGGAGCAGGAGAGAGTGGACCTAATAGCGACCAGTGAAGAGTCGGGGCCAGGAGCTATGAATCGAACCCTGCAACCTCAATTAGGTGAATACAATTAGGTAAGCACACATACACACAAGCAATGAGACCAGACAATATCTCTCCATGAGTTCTGGCCGAGCTAGCAGAAGCACTGTGTGAACCACGAGCCAAAATTTCTAAGTCACTTGCTACACTGCCAGAGGTGTACTACGTTTACGGTGATTTAGAAAAGTAAGACACATGTACAACACTAAGTATCTTCACTGTCGAACAGTTTCGCCTGCGCTGCAGGCTTCATCAGTCGGATACAGGGATGAACTACGCTGCTGGAGACAGTTGACATAGAGAGGAAGTTACTTGATAACTCCTGTCTCACAGAGTTACTCGAGGTTCATAATAAAGAAACAAGTGAGGCAAGAAAGAAAAAGAGAAAGAAATGGGGTATGTAGAGACTGCATATTCTTATAATACCAGAAGCCATTTAACACATTACTGCATAAATTCTGAAAAAAAACGGAGTAGCTGGCAGGATTAACAGAGGAAGTCTACAATGGGTCAAGGAATACCTAACAGGACGGAAACAAGGAGTAATTGTCCCGGAAGAGTCATCGGAATAGACAGGTGTAACAAGCGGGGTGCCATAAGGACCGGTACTGAGATCGTTACTATTTCTGGTGTATGTCAATGACAAGCTGGAAGAGATAGTGGCTGATGTATCCCGGTTCGCAGATAATGTGAAATTAATGAAGAGTCATGACCGTCAACCATCAAGGCAGAAGGCATTAACCTTGCTCCTGCACATCAAGGCAGAAGCAGCGTCAGTGAAACATCAAGGTAGAAGCAACGTCAGTGAAACATCAAGGCAGGAGCCCTGCCAGTGAAACATCAAGGAAAGAGTCGTGCCTCTGAAACACCAAGAAGTGATACACGGGAAACATCAAGGCAGATGTGCCCATAAAACATCAAGGCAGGATGATGAATGAGACATGCGCAACACACTTGGGAATCTTTATTGTGGAAACGTTTCGTCAGCCAGTGGTTTCATCAGTCCAATGCAGAGGGAAAAAAAACATTTGGTTAACCATTTATATAAATATACCTGTCGAACATCAATATCTCGGAATTTTGGTACAGAGAATTCTTCAGCTTTTCCCTATTCTTTGACATGATCTACATCCACTGGTGGATTTTGACTACTAGTGACGCCGCTTCCAACTGCTTTGCCTCATCTGTGTACAGTATATATATATAAGCTTTTCTTTATGCATATGCTGCTATCAAGATTGATGAACCGAACATATCATCTCCAGGCTGAGGGACTGACTACCTTAGACTCCTTTATATCTTCCATTATTTTTTCTCTATTAGACTAAGGAGATGTAGAATGTAACTTGGGTGGGCCTGTGTCTAATATTAGGAGAGAAGTAAATACTGAAACTAAACGTTATAGGAATGCATGTAGAAGCCTGAGAAGATCTATAACTCACTCTGATTACATGAACGTAGATAAGTGTGTTTAGGAAGTAACTGACACTATGAGCAGACGGATTGATGTTGTAGTGGCTTAGGCTTAGTTACAATTACTTCTGACACTCTGACAGACAGACAGATGATGAACAAACCAAATGCAATGTATGTGGCCAGCCCTGTGGTCACTATCTTGAACACTGTGGTCACTTTCTTGAACACTGTGGTCACTATCTTGAACACTGTGGTCACTGTCGCGAACACTGTGGTCACTGTCGCGAACACTGTGGTCACTATCTTGAATACTGTGGTCACTATCTTGAACACTGTGGTCACTATCTTGAACACTGTGGTCACTATCTTGAACACTGTGGTCACTATCTTGAACACTGTGGTCACTTTCTTGAACACTGTGGTCACTATCTTGAACACTGTGGTCACTGTCGCGAACACTGTGGTCACTTTCTTGAACACTGTGGTCACTATCTTGAACACTGTGGTCACTGTCGCGAACACTGTGGTCACTATCTTGAACACTGTGGTCACTATCTTGAACACTGTGGTCACTAATTTTGAACACTGTGGTCACTGTCGCGAATACTGTGGTCACTATCTTGAACACTGTGGTCACTATCTTGAACACTGTGGTCACTAATTTTGAACACTGTGGTCACTGTCGCGAACACTGTGGTCACTTTCTTGAACACTGTGGTCACTATCTTGAACACTGTGGTCACTGTCGCGAACACTGTGGTCACTATCTTGAACACTGTGGTCACTGTCGCGAACACTGTGGTCACTATCTTGAACACTGTGGTCACTATCTTGAACACTGTGGTCACTGTCGCGAACACTGTGGTCACTATCTTGAACACTGTGGTCGCTATCTTGAACACTGTGGTCACTGTCGCGAACACTGTGGTCACTTTCTTGAACACTGTGGTCACTATCTTGAACACTGTGGTCACTGTCGCGAACACTGTGGTCACTATCTTGAGCACTGTGGTCACTATCTTGAACACTGTGGTCACTATCTTGAACACTGTGGTCACTGTCACGAACACTGTGGTCACTATCTTGAACACTGTGGTCGCTATCTTGAACACTGTGGTCACTGTCGCGAACACTGTGATCACTTTCTTGAACACTGTGGTCACTATCTTGAACACTGTGGTCACTATCTTGAACACTGTGGTCACTATCTTGAACACTGTGGTCACTATCTTGAACACTGGTCACTGTCTTGAATACTGTGGTCACTATCTTGAACACTGTGGTCACTTTCTTGAACACTGTGGTCACTATCTTGAACACTGTGGTCACTATCTTGAACACTGTGGTCACTATCTTGAACACTGTGGTCACTATCTTGAACACTGTGGTCACTGTCGCGAACACTGTGGTCACTGGTATATAGACAGACAATGGTTATAAATGACCATAATTTTTAAAGGGGTGGACCGGTAAGCCAGCGGAAGGCCTCGGTCAGATGACCAAAAGCTCCAAAGGCGGGTCATCATCTGACTAAGACCCGCGTCAGGAAACATTTGTCCTGTTTCCTGACGAACCTTACCTAACCTAACTGTGGTCACTTTCTTGAACACTGTGGTCACTATCTTGAACACTGTGGTCACTGTCGCGAACACTGTGGTCACTGTCGCGAACACTGTGGTCACTATCTTGAACACTGTGGTCACTGTCGCGAACACTGTGACCACTTTCTTGAACACTGTGGTCACTATCTTGAACACTGTGGTCACTATCTTGAACACTGTGGTCACTTTCTTGAACACTGTGGTCACTATCTTGAACACTGTGGTCACTGTCTTGAACACTGTGGTTACTATCTTGAACGCTGTGGTCACTGTCTTGAACACTATGGTCACTATCTTGAACACTGTGGTCACTATCTTGAACACTGTGATCACTATCTTGAACACCATGGCCACTATTTTGAACACTGTGGTCACTGTCTTAAACACTATGGTCACTATCTTGAACACTGTGGTCAATATCTTGAACACTGTGGTCACTGTCTTGAACGCTATGGCCACTATCTTTAACACTGTAGTCACTATCTTGAACACTATGGCCACTATCTTGAACACTGTGGTCACTATCTTGAACACTGGTCACTGTCTTGAATACTGTGGTCACTATCTTGAACACTGTGGTCACTTTCTTGAACACTATGACCTTATTTGTCCACATTTCCAGGAATATGGAGATAAACAGTATAATAACCTATATGATATGTCAAGATATCTTGCTAACGAAAATAAGATACCAGATACATGAAGCAGATTTCCTAAATTTGCTGTAACAATTAAGACAATTGTAGATATTAATCCGCATGAGCTCTTGTTAACCCTTGCGGGGTAAATTTACTTCTACGTCTTTTGTATCCGTAGCGCAAGAGCGCTACCATCTACAAAATGGATTTGGGATGCACAATACGGGTGTCCTGTAGCTCGATCAGTAGCGCACTCAGCTCACACTGAGGCTCGGAGTTTGAATCTCCTCCGGTACGGCTGAAAAACACTAGGGATGTGTTTCCATAAGACACCTGCTGTCCATGTTCACCCATCAGCATAAAATGGGTACCTGGGTGTTAGTCTACTGGTGTGGGTCGCATCCTGGGGCAAAATTGACCTAATTTGCCCGAAATGCTCAGCATAACAAAGGCTTTCTATACAGTAGTATGTCATTGATGTCAGCTAGGACTGTATACCTTGTACATGTACTTGTAGTAAATAAAGATATTATTATTATTATTATTATTATTATTATTATTATTATTATTATTATTATTATTATTATTATTATTATTATTATTATTATTATAAACTAGCCTCTTCGGCGGCGAAATCTGATGTTAGACTGAGGAAGCAACAGCCTGGTGATACTTTCTCCACATTAAAGATTCGATTTAAAGGTATTGTTAATCATTTATATAACAATCAAGACAGGATCATCAATGCAGGAGCTGTGCCAGTGAAACATCAAGGTAGCAGCCATGTCCGTGAAACATAAAGTAGAAATCGTGCAAGTGAATCAAGGTAGGAGCCATGCTCGTGAATCATGGTAGGAGCCATGCTCGTGAATCATGGTAGGAGCCATGCTCGTGAATCATGGTAGGAGCCATGCTCGTGAATCATGGTAGGAGCCATGCTCGTGAATCAAGGTAGGAGCCATGCTCGTGAATCAAGGTAGGAGCCATGCTCGTGAATCAAGGTAGGAGCCATGCTCGTGAATCATGGTAGGAGCCATGCTCGTGAATCATGGTAGGAGCCATGCTCGTGAATCATGGTAGGAGCCATGCTCGTGAATCATGGTAGGAGCCATGCTCGTGAATCAAGGTAGGAGCCATGCTCGTGAATCATGGTAGGAGCCATGCTCGTGAATCAAGGCAGAAACCTTGCTCGTGAATCAAGTTAGAAACCGTGTTCGTGAATCAATGTAGGAACCGTACTCGTGAATCAAAGTAGGAACCGTGCTCGTGAATCAAGGTAGGAACCGTGCTCGTGAATCAAGGTAGGAGCCGCACTCGTGAATCAAGGTAGGAACCGTGCTGGTGAATCAAGGTAGGAGCCGTGCTGGTGAACCAAGGTAGGAGCCGTGCTCGTGAATCAAGGTAGGAACAGTGCTGGTGAATCAAGGTAGGAACCGTGCTGGTGAATCAAGGTAGGAACCGTGCTCGTTAATCAAGGTAAGAACCGTGCTCGTGAATCAAGGTAGTAGGCGTCCTTGTGAATCAAGATAGGAGCCGTGCTCATGAATCAAGATAGGAGCCGTGCTGGTGAATCAAGGTAGGAACCGTGCTGGTGAAGCAAGGTAGGAGCCGTGCTGGTGAATCAAGGTAGGAGCCGTGCTGGTGAATCAAGGTAGGAGCCGTGCTGATGAATCAAGGTAGGAGCCGTACTGGTGAATCAAGGTAGGAACCGTGCTGGCGAATCAAGGTAGGAGCCGTGCTGGTGAACCAAGGTAGGAACCGTGCTGTGAATCAAGGTAGGAGCCGTGCTGTGTGAATCAAGGTAGGAAGCCGTGCTGTGAATCAAGGTAGGAGCCGTGCTGTGAACAAGGAGGAACCGTGCTCGTGAATCAAGGTAGGAGCCGTGCTGGTGAATCAAGGTAGGAACCGTGCTGATGAATCAAGGTAGGAGCCGTGCTGGTGAACCAAGGTAGGAACCGTGCTGATGAATCAAGGTAGGAGCCGTGCTGGTGAATCAAGGTAGAAGCCGTGCTGGTGAATCAAGGTAGGAGCCGTGCTGGTGAACCAAGGTAGGAACCATGTTCGTGAATCAAGGTAGGAGCCGTGCTGGTGAATCAAGGTAGGAACCGTGCTGGTGAATCAAGGTAGGAGCCGTGCTGGTGAACCAAGGTAGGAACCGTGCTCGTGAATCAAGGTAGGAGCCGTGCTGGTGAATCAAGGTAGGAACCGTGCTGGTGAATCAAGGTAGAAGTCGTGCTGGTGAATCAAGGTGGGAACCGTGCTGGTGAATCAAGGTAGGAACCGTACTGGTGAATCAAGGTAGGAACCGTGCTGGTGAATCAAGGTAGGACCCCTGCTGGTGAATCAAGGTAGGACCCGTGCTGGTGAATCAAGATAGGAACCCTGCTGGTGAATCAAGGTAGGAGCCGTGCTGGTGAATCAAGGTAGGAACCCTGCTGGTGAATCAAGGTAGGAACCGTGCTGGTGAATCAAGGTAGGAACCCTGCTGGTGAATCAAGGTAGGACCCGTGCTGGTGAATCAAGATAGGAACCCTGCTGGTGAATCAAGGTAGGAGCCGTGCTGGTGAATCAAGCCGTGTTCGTGAAACAAGTCAAGCCGTCACACTGGGAGGAATTAAGAGACACTCACGATTTATATGTTGAAAACCAGTACGAGAAGAATAGTCAATTGGGTCGTTTCTCTTCCCTTGACGTGCCCACTGAGGGGCCCCTGCTCTCCCATCTGCCGTGTGGGGGCCCACTGATGGGAAGGGAAGGATGGGTGAGAGGCATACAGGAATGGGAGTCATATATGGGATTGGGGAACTCGGAGAGGCTGGAGGGAGCATCTATGGGAGGCTGGGGAGGTGTACTCTTTAAGGAATGGGAGGGTTCATGTAAGAGATGGGAAGGTAGGGAGGAATGCAAGGATATAAGGTTAAGGAGGGGAGGTTTAAATGGGATACATGATAGAGCTACTATTCAGGGATGCAGGGAAAGCAGCCAGGGATGGGAGACAAGGAGGCATACAGGAGTGAGTGTTGCACAGACGCACAACACAGGATATATAAGTATACAAGAACACAAGACTGATGCAGTACTGCAACATAGTGACGTAGTACATAGAAAAACAGTGTATGCTGAAGTACGAACATAAATGGTATACAATACCGACAAGATGAAGAATCACACACATTGTGCAGCATCTATGGAAAGTGTCATATAATGTTGGCTTTGCGTTCACATGATGCGACAACACCTACAAACTGAGGAAAGCGTCACTTGTGTACCATCAGTCCTCGGAACAGTAGGACTGATGAAGTAACTCGTGGCGAAACGTTACCTCTAATGTCCTGAACTGCACACACGTGTCCTTTTCCACAATGTTGACTTTCTTTTCCGTGTGCATAATGAACAGACTCGGACCGGCAGTTGTGTATACAAAGTAAGGTTAAGCTGAAGCCGGCAGGAAGGAACACACCAGGTCCCAAAACATGGAAGAATGCGATTATCAGTTGTGTGATTGTTAGTTGTGTGATTATTGTGTTTATTAGGTATGTGATTGTTACTGTGTGATTCTTAGTTGTGTGAGTATTGTGTTTATTTGGTATGTGATTGTTAGTTGTGATTATTAGTTGTGTGATTGTTAGTTGTGTGTTTATTAATTGTGTGATTGTTAGTTGTGTGATTATTAGTTGTGTGATTATTAGGTGTGTGATTGTTGTGTGATTATTAGGTGTGTGATTATCAACTGAATGATTATTATTAGTTGTCTTATTATCTGATGTGCTATTAATCCCCTCCAGCCTTTTCTTTGCACTGTCTCCTGTGTATAATTTTCTTTCCACTGTCTCCTGTATATATTGTTCTTGTCTCAGCTCTGGAACGATTGAGACATTTTCATAAAAATTCTACCTTTCCTGTGTACGTGGTAGACTATCCTGAGAGACGACACTTCCCGAGTGGCAGTAACTCCGGCTCTACTGGAAGGAAACCTTTGAAGCTACCCTAGCTGATGGACCCTAGCTGATGGACCCTAGCTGCTGGACCCTAGCTGCAGTATTTGACCATATCCTCACATCGCCACTCAAGTCTCCCAGTTTAGGCTGACAGATTTCAGTACCTTGTACGAGCCCCATTCTGCGTGATGGAATATGACAGGGAAACACAGCTAGCTTTTGTTCCCACTGTGTAATTATCATATAGATTAAGGAAACCTCACACTGCTGACACTTCCAAGTTTGTTGAAAAAATGAACTTAGTCACTATACAGGTATTTATTATAGCGAACGACGTATGCGATCTCACAAATAATCTTCAGAAATATTTTTCATGTTTTACACGAATGGAGGAAAAAATATCACACTTTAAAAAAGAAATATTGTAGTTAGTCAAGAGAAGAGTGAAGACTTCTAACGGAAACTAGGAATTGGGGATGAAATCTAGATATTGTTATGACAACATCCATATAACCCAAACACATCTTGACATACAGCAACTTACATACATTCTAGATGACTACGTTCTAAAGTTCTAGATATATGGTAACGCCCATACAATTTAGACGCATATATCCATATAATCTAGGCATGTTACGGCATACAATCAAGGCATAGCAGCTCACATACAATCGTACACCCAAGTAATCTACAATCATGGACGTATGACACCTATTCACCAATTATCGTAACTCAGCCAACAGCAACTTGCTTATGTAACTCAACACTGATTAAAATCCTCGTCACTAGTAAGTTACTCAGGGAACACCTTCCTGTTGCACTTCAGAACAAATCATGAATTGAACCCGTCTGTTTTTATCCCCCTCAACCTCCCCTGCGTGAGTAGCTCACTTTCTTAACATTTAGATAGTCTCAACTTTAAAAGATAATAAGAAATTAAGTCTCGCTGCATATCGTGGCTCAGAGTTCAATAAAACTGCATTTTGAACGGGGTTTAAAGTTTCTGGAAGTTGTGACCTTGCTTAGAGGGCAATGGCACGTTTGTTGATAGCGTTATATAATGCATGTATTACTAAAGAAAAAGCCATGAGTATTTGGCCTTACGCACTTACGTGAAAGCGGGCCAAGACGCCTGTTGCCAGTCATGTTTATTCTTATCTCTCTATTTCCTCTCTTTATTGCAGTTTCTCCCGCTTGATGCGCCTCACTAGCTAAGACTGGACATTTCATTCCAAACATCTAATTCCAAATATATCATCAAATCGCCTCGCAAACGTCTTGTTTTGAAGTGAATATAGTTTGTTATTTCAACCGTGGTAACTCTTGGTCCATTCCAAGCTAGCTGCTTAAAGCTGACCTTCCCAGAGCATTCCTGTCTGGAGCGTCGGTCATTCCTGCCAGGATGGTACTCTAGACGTTGCTCCCAACATCCCCCCTCATTCCTAACTCAGACTTACCACACTACAATGAACACCACAGCAATATACACTGCGATACGAGGCTAAGTAAATAGTATATCAGCCGGTGAGGAAAATCTTGGGACTTTGTGTGTTGAGTCCGTCACGACACCTTTAATACTGAGAAAATGAGCAGTCATCACACCACGTTATATTATATTAGGGTCAACAAACTACTTGTCTTACCCAAACAAAGTCTTGCTTGAATATCACTGTCAAATAATATAATTTCCTAACATCTTGCACTCGGCTGAGGTATGAGTGTGATGCCACCAGTTTTCTTGACAAATGCTTCTGGCGACACATCCAAAGTTCCTCGGTTACAATCTAGCATCACAACATTCTTTCCCAAATATAAATTACGTGAAAACAGTTACGAAAACTTATTTGCAATGATGGATGGTTAATTTTTTTTGTTATTCACTCAGCTGTAAATTTATCTATGGCTAAAACATTTATACATATATATTTTTTTACACATTCTTCTCTGTTTCTTTTCATATGTATAGTTATTTCACTTAACTCAAATTGTACTTTGTACGTGATGCTAAACTATTATTTCCTTGTCTAAAAACTCTGTACAGAGTGAAATTTTATCCTAATAAAAGTTTGTTTTACAACCCGTGTCTTTACTTCACCACTCATCCCTAACTTTACTAATTGTGAGAAAGATGTTCTCATCTCACTATTATCTTCACGCTGCTGCAACCTGGGGATTCCTGGTTTACTGCCCAGCGCCATGCAGCTTTTTTTTTTCTTTCTGTTACTTTTATGAAAGATCCCTACCGAATTTGAAAAATTTTCCCAACCATATATGTATGTATGTATGTATGTATTATATATATAATATATATATATATATATAAATATATATATATATATTATATATATATATATATATATATATATATATATATATATATAATATATATATAGTCCACTTATAGTAAAATTGTAGAAACTCATAACCTTCGAGAAGAAGATAAAAAGTCTTCAAGGAAAAATATTTGGATTTCTCGGTGAAGCACTTTGAACCTTCCACTTCTCCTGTCACCTCATCTTTTCTAACTGCACAGATACGTATATTTTATTACTTAATATCGTACATTAAAAACTTAATGGATATATTGATGTTACGAAGATGTTGTACTTTACAATACATGAGGATTGAGGGACACACACACACAACACACACACACACACACACACACACACACACACACACACACACACACCACACACCAATATATATATATATATATATATATATATATATATATATATATATATATATATATATATATATATATATATATATATATATATATATATAACGTGTGAGTGTGTGCGCGTCGCGTCAATAAGTAATTTACTTTATCGCTCTGGTATCTATTTTATCTTGATATTTATCTATTTTATGCTTGATCATTAACTTGTTATGCTTGTACACGTGGAGGGTTAGTGAGAGGTCCGAGCAACTGTTGGAGGAAAGATGGGCAAGAGTGAGAGGTAATAATCAAGAGGATAACATGAAGGTGTATGATGGGTTTAAGAGAGCATGTTAGTGTGTGTAGCAGAGGCTGGAAGTTCCAGGAAGCTGAACACAGGAAGGTACGAAAAGTATATATAGAAAAAGAGATTGTTTAATATAGTGGTGGTGGAGTTCAATAGAAGTCTTAAGAGGAGAATATGTAAGATATTACGTGTAAATCTGGCTACAAATAAGAAACTGGTTATGAGGTAGATTAGAAATCGATCACGTGGCAAAAGCTCCGATATAGGGCTGATCAACTATCATTTAGAGGTCGACGTGGTCGAGTTACTGCACACCCATGTAGAGGACTAAAGAGATGGAGAAACTATTTTGAGAATTTGTTAATTATGGAAGATGTTATAGAAGCCGAAAATTCCTGTACGGAACATACAAGAATGAGATTCATTAGAGGCGGGAAATAGATGAAAACGAGTGTGCAAGAAGTGGGTGATGCAGTAAGCTGTTTAAAATCCAGGAGAGCAGCGGGGCTAGATTGGAGTAAGAATAAAAGTATGAAATAAGGCGAGGATTGTTGACGTGTTGGTTTATTCTATGTAAGAATTGTCAGAGTCATGTACAGTTCCTTAGTATTAGAGAGTGCAAGGTTTAGAGAGTGCAAGGTTTAGAGAGTGCAAGGTTTAGAGAGTGCAAGGTTTAGAGAGTGCAAGGTTTAGAGAGTGCAAGGTTTAGAGAGTGCAAGGTTTAGAGAGTGCAAGGTTTAGAGAGTGCAAGGTTTAGAGAGTGCAAGGTTTAGAGAGTGCAAGGTTTAGAGAGTGCAAGGTTTAGAGAGTGCAAGGTTTAGAGAGTGCAAGGTTTAGAGAGTGCAAGGTTTAGAGAGTGCAAGGTTTAGAGAGTGCAAGGTTTAGAGAGTGCAAGGTTTAGAGAGTGCAAGGTTTAGAGAGTGCAAGCTTTAGAGAGTGCAAGGTTTAGAGAGTGCAAGGTTTAGAGAGTGCAAGGTTTAGAGAGTGCAAGTTTAGAGAGTGCAAGGTTTAGAGAGTGCAAGGTTTAGAGAGTGCAAGGTTTAGAGAGTGCAAGGTTTAGAGAGTGCAAGGTTTAGAGAGTGCAAGGTTTAGAGAGTGCAAGCTTTAGAGAGTGCAAGGTTTAGAGAGTGCAATGGTTTAGAGAGTGCAAGGTTTAGAGAGTGCAAGGTTTAGAGAGTGCAAGGTTTAGAGAGTGCAAGGTTTAGAGAGTGCAAGGTTTAGAGAGTGCAAGGTTTAGAGAGTGCAAGGTTTAGAGAGTGCAAGGTTTAGAGAGTGCAAGGTTTAGAGAGTGCAAGGTTTAGAGAGTGCAAGGTTTAGAGAGTGCAAGGTTTAGAGAGTGCAAGGTTTAGAGAGTGCAAGGTTTAGAGAGTGCAAGGCTTAGAGAGTGCAAGGTTTAGAGAGTGCAAGCTTTAGAGAGTGCAAGTTTAGAGAGTGCAAGGTTTAGAGAGAGTGCAAGGTTTAGAGAGTGCAAGGTTTAGAGAGTGCAAGGTTTAGAGAGTGCAAGGTTTAGAGAGTGCAAGGTTTAGAGAGTGCAAGGTTAGAGAGTGCAAGGTTTAGAGAGTGCAAGGTTTAGAGAGTGCAAGGTTTTAGAGATTTTTGCAAGGTTTAGAGAGTGCAAGGTTTAGAGAGTGCAAGGTTTAGAGAGTGCATGGTTTAGAGAGTGCAAGGTTTAGAGAGTGCAAGGTTTAGAGAGTGCAAGCTTTAGAGAGTGCAAGCTTTAGAGAGTGCAAGGTTTAGAGAGTGCAAGGTTTAGAGAGTGCAAGGTTTAGAGAGTGCATGGTTTAGAGAGTGCAAGGTTTTAGAGAGTGCAAGCTTTAGAGAGTGCAAGCTTTAGAGAGTGCAAGGTTTAGAGAGTGCAAGCTTTAGAGAGTGCAAGGTTTAGAGAGTGCAAGCTTTAGAGAGTGCAAGCTTTAGAGAGTGCAAGGTTTAGAGAGTGCAAGCTTTAGAGAGTGCAAGGTTTAGAGAGTGCAAGGTTTAGAGAGTGCAAGCTTTAGAGAGTGCAAGGTTTAGAGAGTGCAAGCTTTAGAGAGTGCAAGGTTTAGAGAGTGCAAGCTTTAGAGAGTGCAAGCTTTAGAGAGTGCAAGCTTTAGAGAGTGCAAGCTTTAGAGAGTGCAAGGTTTAGAGAGTGCAAGGTTTAGAGAGTGCAAGGTTTAGAGAGTGCAAGGTTTAGAGAGTGCAAGGTTTAGAGAGTGCAAGGTTTAGAGAGTGCAAGCTTAGAGAGTGCAAGGTTTAGAGAGTGCAAGTTTAGAGAGTGCAAGGTTTAGAGAGTGCAAGTTTAGAGAGTGCAAGGTTTAGAGAGTGCAAGCTTTAGAGAGTGCAGCTTTAGAGAGTGCAAGCTTTAGAGAGTGCAAGGTTTAGAGAGTGAAAGGGTTTATAGAGGTGCAAGGTTTAGAGAGTGCAAGGTTTAGAGAGTGCAAGGTTTAGAGAGTGCAAGGTTTAGAGAGTGCAAGGTTTAGAGAGTGCAAGCTTTAGAGAGTGCAAGGTTTAGAAGTGAAGGTTTAGAGAGTGCAGCTTTAGAGAGAGCATGGTTTAGAAAGTGCAAGGTTTAGAGAGTGCATGGTTTAGAGAGTGCAAGCTTTAGAGAGTGCAAGGTTTAGAGAGTGCAAGGTTTAGAGAGTGCAAGGTTTAGAGAGTGCAAGGTTTAGAGAGTGCAAGGTTTAGAGAGTGCAAGGTTTAGAGAGTGCATGGTTTAGAGAGTGCATGGTTTAGAGAGTGCAAGGTTTAGAGAGTGCAAGGTTTAGAGAGTGCAAGCTTTAGAGAGTGCAAGGTTTAGAGAGTGCAAGCTTTAGAGAGTGCAAGCTTTAGAGAGTGCAAGCTTTAGAGAGTTGCAAGTTAGAGAGTGCAGGTTTAGAGAGTGCAAGGTTTAGAGAGTGCAAGGTTTAGAGAGTGCAAGGTTTAGAGAGTGCAAGGTTTAGAGAGTGCAAGCTTTAGAGAGTGCAAGGTTTAGAGAGTGCAAGGTTTAGAGAGTGCAAGCTTTAGAGAGAGCATGGTTTAGAAAGTGCAAGGTTTAGAGAGTGCATGGTTTAGAGAGTGCAAGCTTTAGAGAGTGCAAGGTTTAGAGAGTGCAAGGTTTAGAGAGTGCAAGGTTTAGAGAGTGCAAGGTTTAGAGAGTGCAAGGTTTAGAGAGTGCAAGGTTTAGAGAGTGCATGGTTTGAGAGTGCATGGTTAGAGAGTGCAAGGTTTAGAGAGTGCAAGGTTTAGAGAGTGCAAGCTTTAGAGAGTGCAAGGTTTAGAGAGTGCAAGGTTTAGAGAGTGCAAGGTTTAGAGAGTGCAAGGTTTAGAGAGTGCAAGCTTTAGAGAGTGCAAGGTTTAGAGAGTGCAAGGTTTAGAGAGTGCAAGGTTTAGAGAGTGCAAGCTTTAGGAGTGCAAGGTTTAGAGAGTGCAAGCTTTAGAGAGTGCATGGTTTAGAGAGTGACAAGGTTCAGAGAGTGCAGGTTTAGAGAGTGCATGGTTTAGAGAGTGCAAGCTTTAGAGAGTGCAAGGTTTAGAGAGTGCAAGCTTTAGAGAGTGCATGGTTTAGAGAGTGCAAGCTTTAGGAGAGTGCAAGCTTTAGAGAGTGCAAGGTTTAGAGAGGTGCAAGGTTTAGAGAGTGAAAGCTTTAGAGAGTGCAAGCTTTAGAGAGTGCAGGTTTAGAGAGTGCAAGCTTTGAGAGTGCATGGTTTAGAGAGTGCAAGCTTTAGAGAGTGCAAGCTTTAGAGAGTGCAAGGTTTAGAGAGTGCAAGCTTTAGAGAGTGCAAGCTTTAGAGAGTGCAAGGTTTAGAGAGTGCAAGCTTTAGAGAGTGCAAGCTTTAGGAGTGCATGGTTTAGAGAGTGCAAGCTTTAGAGAGTGCATGGTTTAGAGAGTGCAAGGTTTAGAGAGTGCAAGCTTTAGAGAGTGCATGCTTTAGAGAGTGCAAGGTTTAGAGAGTGCAAGGTTTAGAGAGTGCAAGGTTAAGAGAGTGCATGGTTTAGAGAGTGCAAGCTTTAGAGAGTGCAAGGTTTAGAGAGTGCAAGCTTTATAGAGTGCAAGGTTTAGAGAGTGCAAGGTTTAGAGAGTGCAAGCTTTAGAGAGTGCAAGCTTTAGAGAGTGCAAGGTTTAGAGAGTGCAAGCTTTAGAGAGTGCATGGTTTAGAGAGTGCAAGCTTTATAGAGTGCAAGCTTTAGAGAGTGCAAGGTTTAGAGAGTGCAAGCTTTAGAGAGTGCAAGCTTTAGAGAGTGCAAGGTTTAGAGAGTGCAAGGTTTAGAGAGTGCAAGCTTTAGAGAGTGCATGGTTTAGAGAGTGCAAGCTTTAGAGAGTGCATGGTTTAGAGAGTGCAAGCTTTAGAGAGTGCAAGGTTTAGAGAGTGCAAGCTTTAGAGAGTGCAAGGTTTAGAGTGCAAGGTTTAGAGAGTGCAAGGTTTAGAGAGTGCAAGGTTTAGAGAGTGCAAGCTTTAGAGAGTGCAAGGTTTAGAGAGTGCAAGCTTTAGAGAGTGCATGGTTTAGAGAGTGCAAGGTTCAGAGAGTGCAAGGTTTAGAGAGTGCATGGTTTAGAGAGTGCAAGCTTTAGAGAGTGCAAGGTTTAGAGAGTGCAAGCTTTAGTGAGTGCATGGTTTAGAGAGTGCAAGCTTTAGAGAGTGCAAGCTTTAGAGAGTGCAAGGTTTAGAGAGTGCAAGGTTTAGAGAGTGCAAGCTTTAGAGAGTGCAAGCTTTAGAGAGTGCAAGGTTTAGAGAGTGCAAGCTTTAGAGAGTGCATGGTTTAGAGAGTGCAAGCTTTAGAGAGTGCAAGCTTTAGAGAGTGCAAGGTTTAGAGAGTGCAAGCTTTAGAGAGTGCAAGCTTTAGAGAGTGCAAGGTTTAGAGAGTGCAAGCTTTAGAGAGTGCAAGCTTTAGAGAGTGCATGGTTTAGAGAGTGCAAGCTTTAGAGAGTTCATGGTTTAGAGAGTGCAAGGTTTAGAGAGTGCAAGCTTTAGAGAGTGCATGCTTTAGAGAGTGCAAGGTTTAGAGAGTGCAAGGTTTTAGAGAGTGCAAGGTTTAAGAGAGTGCATGGTTTAGAGAGTGCAAGTTTAGAGAGTGCAAGGTTTAGAGAGTGCAAGCTTTTAGTTTTAAGAGTGCAAGGTTTAGAGAGTGCAAGGTTTAGAGAGTGCAAGCTTTAGAGAGTGCAAGCTTTAGAGAGTGCAAGTTTAGAGAGATGCAAGCTTTAGAGAGTGCATGGTTTAGAGAGTGCAAGCTTTATAGAGTGCAAGGTTTAGAGAGTGCAAGGTTTAGAGAGTGCAAGCTTTAGAGAGTGCAAGCTTTAGAGAGTGCAAGGTTTAGAGAGTGCAAGGTTTAGAGAGTGCAAGCTTTAGAGAGTGCATGTTTAGAGAGTGCAAGCTTTAGAGAGTGCAAGGTTTAGAGAGTGCAAGCTTTAGAGAGTGCAAGGTTTTAGAGAGTGCAAGCTTTAGAGAGTGCAAGGTTTAGAGAGTGCAAGGTTTAGGAGAGTGCAAGCTTTTAGAGAGTGCAAGCTTTAGAGAGTGCAAGGTTTAGAGAGTGCAAGCTTTAGAGAGTGCATGGTTTAGAGAGTGCAAGCTTTAGAGAGTGCAAGCTTTAGAGAGTGCAAGGTTTAGAGGAGGTGCAAGCTTTAGAGAGTGCAAGCTTCAGAGAGTGCAAGTTTAGAGAGTGCATGGTTTAGAGGAGTGCAAGCTTTAGAGAGTGCAAGTTTAGAGAGTGCAAGCTTTAAGAGTGCAAGGTTTAGAGAGTGCAAGCTTTAGAGAGTGCAAGGTTTAGAGAGTGAAGCTTTAGAGAGTGCAAGGTTTAGGAGTGCAAGGTTAGAAGGCAAGCTTTAGAGAGTGCAAGGTTTAGAGAGTGCAAGCTTTAGAGAGTGCATGGTTTAGAGAGTGCAAGCTTTAGAGAGTGCAAGGTTTAGAGAGTGCAAGCTTTAGAGAGTGCATGGTTTAGAGAGTGCAAGGTTTAGAGAGTGCAAGCTTTAGAGAGTGCAAGGTTTAGAGAGTGCAAGCTTTAGAGAGTGCATGGTTTAGAGAGTGCAAGCTTTAGAGAGTGCAAGGTTTAGAGAGTGCAAGCTTTAGAGAGTGCATGGTTTAGAGAGTGCAAGCTTTAGAGAGTGCAAGCTTTAGAGAGTGCAAGGTTAGGAGTGCAAGCTTTAGAGAGTGCATGGTTTAGAGAGTGCAAGCTTTAGAGAGTGCAAGGTTTAGAGAGTGCAAGCTTTAGAGAGTGCAAGGTTTAGAAAGTGCAAGGTTTAGAGAGTGCATGGTTTAGAGAGTGCAAGCTTTAGAGAGTGCAAGGTTTAGAGAGTGCAAGGTTTAGAGAGTGCAAGGTTTAGAGAGTGCATGGTTTAGAGAGTGCAGGGTTTTTAGAGAGTGCAAGGTTTAGAGAGTGCAAGGTTTAGAGAGTGCAAGGTTTAGAGAGTGCAAGGTTTAGGAGTGCAAGTTTAGAGAGTGCATGGTTTAGAGAGTGCAATGGTTTAGAGAGTGCAAGGTTTAGAGAGTGCAAGGTTTAGAGAGTGCAAGGTTTAGAGAGTGCAAGGTTTAGAGAGTGCAAGGTTTAGAGAGTGCATGGTTTTAGAGAGTGCAGCTTTAGAGAGTGCAAGGTTTAGAGAGTGCAAGGTTTAGAGAGTGCAAGGTTTAGAGAGTGCAAGTTTAGAGAGTGCAAGGTTTAGAGAGTGCATGGTTTAGAGAGTGCAAGTTTAGAGAGTGCAAGCTTTAGAGAGGCAAGGTTTAGAGAGTGCAAGCTTTAGAGAGTGCAAGCTTTAGAGAGTGCAAGCTTAAGAGAGTGCATGGTTTAGAGAGTGCAAGGTTTAGAGAGTGCATGGTTTAGAGAGTGCAAGCTTTAGAGAGTGCAAGGTTTAGAGAGTGCAAGGTATAGAGAGTGCAAGGTTTAGAGAGTGCAAGCTTTAGAGAGTGCATGGTTTAGAGAGTGCATGGTTTAGAGAGTGCAGGTATTAGAGAGTGCAAGGTTTAGAGAGTGCAGGTTTAGAGAGTGCAAGGTTTAGAGAGTGCAAGCTTTAGAGAGTGCAAGGTTTAGAGAGTGCAAGCTTTAGAGAGTGCAAGCTTTAGAGACTGCAAGGTTTAGAGAGTGCAAGCTTTAGAGAGTGCAAGGTTTAGAGAGTGCAAGCTTTAGAGAGTGCATGGTTTAGAGAGTGCAAGGTTTAGAGAGTGCAAGGTTTAGAGAGTGCAAGGTTTAGAGAGTGCAAGGTTTAGAGTGTGCATGGTTAGAGAGTGCAGGTTTAGAGAGTGCAAGGTTAGAGAGTGCATGGTTTAGAGAGTGCAAGGTTTAGAGAGTGGCAAGGTTTAGAGAGTGCATGGTTTAGAGAGTGCATGGTTTAGAGAGTGCAGGTTTAGAGAGAGTGCAAGGTTTAGAGAGTGCAAGGTTTAGAGAGTGCAAGCTTTTAGAGAGTGCAAGGTTTAGAGAGTGCAAGGTTTAGACAGTGCATAGGTTTAGAGGAGTGCAAGGTTTGAGAGTGCAAGGTTTGAGAGTGCAAGGTTTAGAGAGTGCAAGGTTTAGAGAGTGCAAGGTTTGAGGTGCAGGTTTAGAGAGGCAAGGTTTAGAGAGTGGCAAGTTTAGAGAGTGCATGGTTTAGAGAGTGCAAGGTTTAGAGAGTGCAGGTTTAGAGAGTGCATGGTTTAGAGAGTGCAGGTTTAGAGAGTGCATAGTTTAGAGAGTGCAAGGTTTAGAGAGTGCAAGGTTTAGAGAGTGCAAGGTTTAGAGAGTGCAAGGTTTAGAGAGTGCAAGGTTTAGAGAGTGCAAGGTTTAGAGAGTGCAGTTAGAGAGTGCAAGGTTTAGAGAGTGCAAGGTTTAGAGAGTGCAGGTTTAGGGAGTGCAAGGTTTAAGAGGGCAAGGTTTAGAGAGTGCAGGTTTAGAGAGTGCAGGTTTAGAGAGTGCAAGGTTTAGAGAGTGCAAGGTTTAGAGAGTGCAAGGTTTAGAGAGTGCATGGTTTAGAGAGTGCAAGGTTTAGAGAGTGCAAGGTTTAGAGAGTGCAAGGTTTAGAGAGTGCAAGGTTTAGAGAGTGCATGGTTTAGAGAGTGCAAGGTTTAGAGAGTGCAAGGTTTATATATAACTCCAACAAAGTGTATGCCAATAAGAAAAACGTGAATTTATAAAAATAATAGAATGTGAACATCAAGAATTTATACTGACGCTTTTAAGTATTACTATGAAAATGTAAGAAACTACTTGTAGTATCTTTGAATATAGAAAGAGAATGAGGTGGAAACGGGAGAGGTGAAGACAGATTATGATTGTGAGACAGATTATGATTGTGAGACAGATTATGATTGTAAGACAGATTACGATAATGAGACAGATTATGACTGTGAGATAGATAACGTCATGTAGAAGAGAAGGGAAAAATATTTGATGAAACAGTGGGTGGTTAGTGTATTTATAGATGATGTAAAAGTGGTGAGTTTCAGGGAGAAGAGAGAACATGAAGAATAATGAATCTGATATAAGGTGGGAGTTGTCATGGCTGCTGTTTGCTGATGTCACAGAACTTTTGGAAGATTTAGATGATAACTTGCAGAAGATGGTGGAAGAATTTTAAAAGGTGTGTAGAACAGTTAAAAGTGGACACAGAAAAGGAAAAGTGACGGAGTAATTATAAATCCAGGGAAAAGAAGGAAGAGATACCGAGGAAATGAATGTATTTAAATACTTGGGAGTGGATGAGGAAACTGATGGCGGTGAAATTGATGTAAATCCCATAATAGATGAGTGAAAGAGAATAACAAGACTATTGTGAAATTTTGTGGACAGAAAGATGTTTATAAAGTCATTAATAACAATACACACCTGGAAGACACCAGTAGCAGGACACACCTGGAAGACACCAGTAGCAGGACACACCTGGAAGACACCAGTAGCAGGACACACCTGGAAGACACCAGTAGCAGGACACACCTGGAAGTCACCAGTAGCAGGACACACCTGGAAGTCACAGTAGCAGGACACACCTGGAAGTACACCAGTAGCAGGACACACCTGGAAGACACCAGTAGCAGGACACACCTGGAAGACACCAGTAGCAGGACACACTGGAAGACACCAGTAGCAGGACACCTGGAAGACACCAGTAACAGGACACACCTAGAAGTCACCAGTAGCAGGACACACCTGGAAGACACCAGTAGCAGGACACACCTGGAAGACACCAGTAGCAGGACACACCTGGAAGTCACCAGTAGCAGGACACACCTGGAAGTCACCAGTAGCAGGACACACCTGGAACACCAGTAACAGGACACACCTGGAAGTCACCAGTAGCAGGACACACCTGGAAGACACCAGTAACAGGACACACCTGGAAGTCACCAGTAGCAGGACACACCTGGAAGACACCAGTAGCAGGACACACCTGGAAGTCACCAGTAGCAGGACACACCTGGAAGACACCAGTAGCAGGACACACCTGGAAGACACCAGTAGCAGGACACACCTGGAAGTCACCAGTAGCAGACACACCTGGAAGTCACAGTAGCAGGACACACTGGAAGTCACCAGTAGCAGGACACACCTGGAAATCACCAGTAGCAGGACACACCTGGAAGTCACCAGTAGCAGGACACGCCTGGAAGTCACCAATCGCAGGACACACCTGGAAGTCACCAGTAGCAGGACACACCTGAAAGTCACCAGTAGCAGGACACACCTGGAAGTCACCAGCAGCAGGACACACCTGGAAGTCACCAGTAGCAGGACACACTTGGAAGTCACCAGTAGCAGGACACACCTGAAAGTCACCAGTAGCAGGACACACCTGAAAGTCACCAGTAGCAGGACACACCTGAAAGTCACCAGTAGCAGGACACACCTGAAAGTCACCAGTAGCAGGACACACGTGGAAGTCAACAGTAGCAGGACACACCTGGAAGTCGTCAGTAACAGTACACACATGAAAGTCACCAATAGCAGGACACACCAGGAAGTCACCTGTAGCAGGACACACCTGGAAGTCACCAGTAGCAGAACACACCTGGAAGTCACCAGTAGCAGGACACACCTGGAAGTCACCAGTAGCAGGACACACCTGGAAGTCGCCAGTAGCAGGACACACCTGGAAGTCACCCGTAGCAAGACACACCTGGAGGTCGCCAGTAGCAGGGCACACCTGGAAGTCACCCGTAGCAAGACACACCTGGAGGTCGCCAGTAGCAGGGCACACCTGGAAGTCACAAGTAGCAGGACACTTCTGGAAGACATCAGTAATAATACACATCTGTAAGTCATCAGTAGCAGGACAAACCTGGAAGTCACAAGTAGCAGGACACACCAGTCATCAGTAGCAGGGCAAAAATGGAAGTCACCAGTAGCAGGACACACCTGAAAGTCACCAGTAGCAGGACACACCTGAAAGTCACCAGTAGCAGGACACACCTGGAAGTCATAAGTAATAATGCACATCTGGAAGTCATCAGTATCAGTACACATCTGGAAGTTATCAGTAGCAGGACAGACCTGGAAGTCACCAGTAGAAGGACACACCTGGAAGTTATCAGTAACAGTACACACCTGGAAGTCATCAGAAGCAGTAAACACCTGGAAGTCAGCAGTAATAGAACGCACGTGCAAGTCATCAGTAACAGTACACACCTGGAAGTCATCAGTAATAATACAGATCTGGAAGTCGTCAGTAACAGTACACACCTGGAAGTCATCAGTAGCAGCAAACACCTGGAAGTCATCAGTAACAGTACAACCGGGAAGTCATAAGTAACAATACACACCTGGAAGTCATCAGTAATAATACAGATCTGGAAGTCATCAGTAACAGTAAACACCTGGAAGTCATCAGTAGCAGCAAACACCTGGAAGTCATCAGTAACAGTACACACCTGGAAGTCATAAGTAACAATACACACCTGGAAGTCATCAGTAATAATACAGATCTGGAAGTCATCAGTAACAGTAACACACCTGGAAGTCATCAGTAGCAGCAAACACCTGGAATCATCAGTAACAGTACACACCCGGAAGTCATCAGTAACAATACACACCTGGAAGCCATTAGTAACAGTACACACCTGGAAGTCACCAGTAGCAGGACACACCTGGAAGTCATCAGTAACAATACGCATCTGGAAGTCATCAATAACAGAACACACCTGCAAGCCATCGGTAGCAGTACACACCTAGAAGTCATCATTAACAATACTCATCTGGAAGTCATCAATAGCAGCAAACACCTGGACGTCATCAGTAACAATACACACCTGGAAGCCATCAGTAGCAGTACACACCTGTAAGTCATCAGTAACAATACACACCTGGAAGTCATCAGTAGCAGGACACACCTGGAAGTCATCAGTGGCAGTAAACACCTGGAAATCATCAGTAGCAGTACACACCTGGAAATCATTAGTAACATAACACACCTGGAAGTCACCTGTAACAGAACACACCTGGAAGTCATCAGTAGCAGTACACACCTGGAAGTCATCAGTAACAGTACACACCTGGAAGTCATCAGTAGCAGGACACACCTGGAAGTCATCAGTAACAATACACAACTGGAAGCCATCAGTAGCAGGACACACCTGGAAGTCATCAGTAACAGTACACACCTGGAAATCATTAGTAACAGAACACACCTGGAAGTCACCTGTAACAGAACACATCTGGAAGTCATCAGTAGCAGTACACACCTGGAAGTCATCGGTAACAGTACACACCTGGAAGTCATCAGTAGCAGGACACACCTGGAAGTCATCAGTAGCAGGACACGCCTGGAAGTCATCAGTAACAATACGCACCTGGAAGTCATCAGTAACAATACACACCTGGAAGTCATCAGTAGCAGTACACACCTGGAAGTCATTAGTAACAATACACACCTGGAAGTCATCAGTAGCAGTACACACCTCGAAGTCATCAGTAACAATACACACCTGGAAGTCATCAGTAGCAGGACACACCTGGAAGTTATCAGTAGCAGGACACACCTGGAAGTCATCAGTAGCAGTACACACCTGGAAGTCATCGGTAACAGTACACACCTGGAAGTCATCAGTAGCAGGACACACCTGGAAGTCATCAGTAGCAGGACACGCCTGGAAGTCATCAGTAACAATACACACCTGGGAGTCATCGGTAACAGGACGCACCTGGAAGTCATCGGTAACAATACACACCTGGGAGTCATCGGTAACAATACACACCTGGGAGTCATCGGTAACAATACACACCTGGGAGTCATCGGTAACAGGACACACCTGGAAGTCATCGGTAACAATACACACCTGGGAGTCATCGGTAACAGGACACACCTGGAAGTCATCAGTAACAATACACACCTGGGAGTCATCGGTAACAGGACACACCTGGAAGTCATCAGTAACAATACACACCTGGAAGACATCAGTAGCAGTACACACCTGAAGGTCATAAGTAGCAAAGTGCACTCATTGTATATATTATGATAAGTATATAACGTAATTTATCCACTGGATTAAGAGTACAGTGCTCATGTGGAGGGATATATATATATATATATATATATAATATATATATATATATATATATATATATATAAAATATATATATATATATATAATATATATATATAAATTTTCTTTACATTTTGAGTTTTCTTTAATTCCAATACGTTCATTTTTTTAGAATTAAGGCATTTTTGTTTGGCGATGAAAGTGTGATATGCAGCCTTGATGACCCTCAAGTGTCGATAGGCTTTAAACAGAAATAACGCAGTTAACCAGCGGTGCACACCTGGAAGTCATCAGTAACAGGACACACCTGGAAGCCAAACATTGGAGGTGAGAGAGCAGGTGCAAAACCTGGAGTGAGGAGGAGGGTGGTAAGACCCAGGTCCTGCCTACCTCCCAGATCAATATTGGGCGACGCGAGCAATAGCCCAGGCCTACTGCTGCTCCTGCCTCGTCTGCAGGCCGGCCCAGACAAGCCTCCCTCGTGTTCCTCGTCTTTAATGCCAAGAAAACTAGCCAAGTTAATGCACATTATTTGTTGTTTGGGCGTTCTGTTTCAGAGTTTTGGGTTCCACTTGTTTACTAACATATCATGTCAGTGGTAAACCTCACCTGTATTCAAATGAAGATTGAAAGAAGTTTTAACATGAAGTTTGTTTTAAGGTGGAACAGGATATTTTAAAGCGTAGCCATTAAAAAACAAGGAAATATCAGGATTAAATTAAAGAGGTAGTTTAGTGATTTGTTATATATATATATATATATATATAAAATATATATATATATAATATATATATATATATATATATATATATATATATATATATATATAAATATATATATATATATATATATATATATATATATATATATATATATATATATATATATTTTATTACAGTATATTTATTCGTGGAAGTGACAGCTGCAGCAAGAGGTACTGGTACTGAACAAGTCACGTAACTGAAAATCAATTATGTGAAGTGTGACGAAAAGTATTAAAGTTGATATATTGTGTATCTATTAGTTCGTTTGTCTTTCATTAATAATACAGTTGTTGTCATATTATAGATTCTATTAAGATACTGTAAATATGATAATAATATTGTCTCTTATTATTTCGTATTTATGGTATTTAAATGTCTAGGTAAAAACAATACATTTTATAACAGTCTAACTTAGATGTTTTTAAAAACGTAAGAAAATTTTATCCTAGTTAGAGTTAATAGTCTATTACAAAATATACACTGTATCACTTAACTATAGATAGGTTAGATAAGGTTCGTCAGGAAACAGGACAAGTGTTTCCTGACGCTGGTCTTGTCATATGACGACCCAACAGCTGGAGCTTCTCCTCACTGACTCACCCCTTAAAAGAATATTAAGGTTAAAGTGTTATTTAACTATAAAATCAATATTTCCCTTTTCCTGACCTTCATTTTTCAGGGTTCGAATGTATACAATGTATTTGGGTAATATTCATGTCCTGGTGCTAATTTATTATATAAATTATTTAATATTAAGTGGGTTGTGCAAATTATACTTCGAGAAGATGGGAGAAATCCTGATGTTTGGTTATAGAAACAAACGCTATCTAATCTAACTAAACCTAACTTAGAATTTATCGCCTGGTATGGGACAGAATAGGCTAAGTTGGGAAACAAAAGAAAGAACTTTATTTTTTCTATTTGCCTAAATTATAACAGTATCCATTGCACTTAAATCTTCAAGAATTTACTAAATAAACTATCGGTAAGCTGAAAACCCCAGGCCCAAAGTAAATATTATTCGTTGATTTCACGCAGAGTAGATATGAAATGTAATATAAATTTCCTCTTACGTATTGCTTTACAAGAGTCGTCCATGTTGCAGACACAAGTCTGCGTTGTCTCTCTGAGCCACAGTGACGAATGTTTGTGTTGCCTCAAACGTACTGCTGATATATATGGCTTTCTTTTATGGAGCATTATTTCAGCTTCTGTCTGTGATGGATAAGAGGCAGATCACAGTGGAGGCTTCAGTAGAACGACTCCCTCGTCCCTATACCATTTGTTTCTCCTTTCTTGTTCCTCTTCTCTGTTTTGCCTGTCTTCTCTCTCTCTTGCTCTGTCTTGTGTCTCCTCTTTTATTGCCAGTGTCTTTGTTGATGCTCCTCTCTTTCTTGTTTCTCGTCTCTCCATTGTCTTCTCTTTATTGTGCTTATTTCTTTCTTGTTCCTCTTCTATTCCTTGCCTCTTTTCCACTTCCTTCTCCAATTTTTCCATACGTAGAAGAAAGATATATTACTTAGATATAACACAGACCTGGACGTTAAGATCACACAAGCTGACCATCTATAGGGCTCAAATCCGTTCAATAAAAATATCTGATAATCACATTTCCTATAGCTAGGTACTCTCACATAAATGCTGCCTCCTTGGAGACCAGGAAATGGGCGGCCTTGACCTCCGAACTTTGGTATATCTTATAAACAAATAGTATTTCCGTCCATTCTTCTGGCTCAATTGATTTCCACCCTTCCTTCTGGGAGAATGAAATTTTACTCATCCTTCCAAATCTTTGTATTTCCACTCATCCTTCCTGGCTAATGTAATTTCACCCATCCTTCAGAGACACTATTCTCATCTATCATTCTAGGCAAATGAATTTCCATGTATCCTTCTAGGCGATAGAAGAGGGAAACTGGAAACAACTCCCTTGGGAACACTGTCTGCTGATCTGTAGTTAGGAAGCAACAAGTGAGTGTGAAGAGAAAGGTAACAAAAGGGTCTTAGTGAGAACTTGATTGTTGACAAGACGTAAGGCTTTAGACTGGATTTTCTCAAGGATAGCCAAAGAGAAGCGTGAAAATAGTGCCCTATGAGAGGAAGTGTAAATTGTGGAGCTAGTGCGAGAAACAGTCATGAGAGCGTGAAAATAAGATGGTTTTTCTGCATTCTTTATACCTTCGAGTTTTCCCCTCGTGTAAAGGTATAAATAAATCAATTTACGATGTCTTGTTGCTGGCTCAGATACATGTGTGTAAGAGCAACAGTAAATAAATAAATCTTGCGACTCGTTTGTAAAATTTAGACTCTTCCGTTGATTTTGTTTTTTTTATGTGTAACGACGTTAATGAATTAAACGCTTGTAAAGAGTGTGGGAAACAATGATTATACACAAAAAGCCAACCTGCTTAGTTTCCTGAAGTTTACCCTCTCCTACAGGAAAACAGTCAAGTAAGGTTTTGTAAATTCTTAGACGGGTTAGGTGTTTTTTACCAATCTGATGATATCCGAATTTTAGGAAGGTTAAGTTAGAGTGCTGCGGTAATTTTAGTGCCAAATTAAGAATTAGCATATCAAAAAATTCTCTTAACTTTCGATTACTATTTTTTCTTTGGTAGGTGGGAGTAATCTTCATGTTAGTTTGTATTATATCGCTCCCGTAGCTGAGGAACCTTTAATGGAATGCTTGTTGATATCTTTATTACCCTACTAAAATCTTCCAGCTCAAGCTGAATGCTTTAAACTCTGGAGGAAATTCACCCTATATGATGGAATGTGACAGGAAAACCGTTCCCACAATGTAACTCGTATTTATAAAAGAGAAGTAACACAGCGATGATATATCAAATTTTACCAAATAAAAAAATATATCAGTAATAAGTTGATGCAATTAACGGTACACCGACAGTTGTACACCGACAGTTGTACACCGACAGTTGTACACCGACAGTTGTACACCGACAGTTGTACACCGACAGTTGTACATCGACAGTTGTACATCGACAGTTGTACACCGACAGTTGTACACCGACAGTTGTACACCGACAGTGTACATCGACAGTTTACATCGACAGTTTGACACCGACAGTTGTACACCGACAGTTGTACACCGACAGTTGTACACCGACAGTTGTACACCGACAGTTGTACACCGACAGTTGTACACCTCTCAGGAAATATACACTAATTCACTTCAATACTTTGATAAGGGATTACTGCATTCTTACCTTGTGGTGCATAGGTGAAATACAGCCTTAATTATCCCTCGTGCAGCCGATAGGCTTAAAATTCAATAACTAATTAACACACACACTCGCAACGAACATTCATAACCCACTACCGCTCGGCAGGTTTGAAAGGTGCAACAAGTTCGCAGATTCTCTCAATAAGACAAGACGAAGGGGGACATATGAGGCTGCCTGAGGTGTATCAAGAATCTAGAGCGTACAGGTGAAGGGCTAGATTGTTGATGAGGCGCCTGTGGTCGTGGAGGTGCGGTGGGCGACGACACGCTCCCCTCTCCTACTCACTCTGAAATATAAACACGACCTTCTCCCAAGTTTATTGTGATGGACTCTCGTAAAGGTGAAGATAGAGCACCTTTCTTCTTTCCCATCAGAATCGGATCCGCAGAAACTATAATTCATCGGCCACTATCAGAGCGACAAGATCTGTCTCTTGATATTCGATACAGTTCTAAAGCTGAGGTTTTTTGTGACACTCGTAAGGGGAAGATGGGTTTACATCGCTCCATTCGCGAAGTCTGCGTAAGAAAAAATGTTTCCCAATATCCTGGGACAATATGGGTGTGATCTTTTGTGTTTTCAGATTGGGTAGAAAGCCTGGCTCGGTAAATCAGCCTATGCTGAATCACTGTATGGATCATCATGTGTCGGACCTCCTTGCTCTGGAGACACTTACATCTATCTTGGCAATCAAACATGATTTGTTCTCAGCAAAGTTCAATTGATTTTTTTATGAATATGTATGATTTACAATCATTATATTGTCCTTCTGGGGCGATAATACATCTGTCCCTCTAGTGTGAGTTTCCACACGTCAGCTGTCATTGATTATAAGACAAAAAAAAAAAAAATAGATGTTAGTAGTAGATACAGAATGTGTAAAGATTTACCGAACCATAAACTAATTGGTGAAGGGCTCTTGATGTGAAGCAATGGAGCTACCTGTCACTTGCTGTTATATCAAACCTAAACTCCCTTTTCCCAGGCGCTGTATGGCCCGTGCGGATTTACACTTCCCATAACTATAACAAGAGTGATGTGACTAATATCTATTAGGCTTGGTCACGAGATAGACATAAGTGTGACTACTTCCTTTGATCAAGTAGCTGAAAACATTGAATTTTCATAAGATGCACATAAACCATACCACGGGTGGGGTTTGAACCCGCGGTAAGAGAGTCTCAAAACTCCAGACCGTCGCGTATGGTTTGTTTGCAATCGTGTCATTACGATTTCGTGAGTCAAGTTGCACATATTTTTATTTTCATTGTTTAGTTTAGTAAAATTCCAGCACGTCTTAGTTAGTTTTAGTTAGACTAGGTTTGGTTAGACTTACAGAACATTCTTGCCAAAGCGAACCTCCTAATTCGACATGTCTTGTCTTTACGATACGCTGAAGCATTTCGTGTAAGCCTTTTTTATGTACAAAGCACTTGTCGTCATGAGACCTGTCATGAGATGGGCTTAGAAGAAGGCCTTCCTTAATATATTCATTTCTCTCGTATGCCATTATAAAGCCTCGTTGATACTGTGTTAAAACACCACGTTCTAGCCTGTCGCTGACCACTGCAGTTCATCGTTCAGCCAGTATGGGTGAGGCAGCAGCAGGAAGATCACAGAGGCAGTGGACGGCCCCGCTTATCGATTCAGAGGCGAGGCTGTTGAGCTCCTCGGCCAGTTTAACGAGCGGGTTCACCGACTTCCAGGAAAGGTGCTGCTTCATACGAGTCTCCTGCTGCTGCTGCTGGTGGTGTTATTGCTACTGAGGTTGCTGCTGCTGATGATGTTGTTGCTGCTGCTGCTGGTGTTGCTGTTGCTGCTGATGATGTTGCTGTTCCTGCGGGTGGTGCTGGTACCTGAGACTGGCTTTGCTGTTTCTGCAACTGGTGTTGCTGCTTCTGTTGTTCGCGTTGCTGTTGTCACATCGTGGGCGAATATAGGGGTAGTAATATGACACTGATATGACACTGTTGCTGCAGCTGGTGTAACTGTTTCTACTGCTTGCTTTGATGTTCCTGGTGTTGCTGGGTTTGCTGCTGGTATTCCTGCTGCTGTTTTTGCTGCTTGTGTTGCTGTTTCTAGTGTTGCTGTTACTGCAATTAACTTATTCCACATGTACTGCTGAAGTAACTCCTTCTGCAAAATAATAAGAAAACGGGACGTGTTAGTCATAATTACAAAACAACAACATTAATAATAATAATAATAATTAATTATTATTATATGGATCACACAGCCACATGATTTGTTAATCATGTTCTCAACGCCTAGATTCAACATACTTATAACCCTAATTTTTAAAGGGGTGGACCAGTAAGCCAGAGGAACGCCTCGGTCAGATGACTAAGGCCCGCGTCAGGAAACACTAATCTTGTTTCTTGACAAACCTTATCTAACGTTACTAAGTCTAGATTCACGTGGACAGGTCATCAGGTTTACAAGAACGCAATTTCCACGCTAGTTCGTAAGTAGCATTCCCGAACGTCCGTATGAACGTATTAGAACGCTTATTATGAGCAACTTCAGATGATTTTTTGATAGTTTTATGCATAACTGGGTTTACAAACTAAGAACTATTATCCTATCTCTATTTCAAAGCCTAATCTTATTTAATGTATAGTAATAGTCGACTAGCGCCCGGGCACTTTGTTACTGAGGGAACAGGTGCCGAGGGACGCCCTGTAAGTCTCACCCAACTCGGAAATCGAGCCCGTGTTCTTTAGGTCGTGGTATCTACCACTGAGGACTATTGACTGTTACTGTACACTGCCTATCAAGGCTACTCTAGTACATGTTCTGAGAGATGTACCTTTCAGTGTATGCACACTGAAAGGAAACTACATACCTCTAGTGTTTGTATATACAATGAAAGCTTCACATCTATCCGTGTATATACACTAGGACAGGGGTCGGGGAACTGGGGTAAATTACTCCAAATGGGGTATAGATGAAAATCTCGGGGGCAATGAAAGCTCAATAAACATATATAAAATTGCACAAAAAATGTTATTTAATAAACGAGGCAAATTACGAAAGTTATATTTTTTCAAACAAATAATTTTGTAGTTTCTTAATAAAATTAAAAATATAATTTATAGGAAGTATTTCTTAAGTTGGCCAAAGATGTAAAACGGGTAAGGACTGCAGCGGCTGGCAACAACACGAATATTGGCAGTGACTCGGGAGGCGGCACGACAACCACACGTCCCAGCTGAAAGTGCTCAGATAATAATATAAATGTTTGGCGGCTTTCCATTAATTTTATATTTTATTTCATTTTCGTGATTACTTTTTTGAAAACAACCCTATAATCGTAACGCGAGAGTTAACAGATGTTCCCTGACACAAAGCCTAATTTTGATGAGATCAAAACGAAAAAACATCAGCTCCAAAAACCTGAAGGGAAAATGATTTTCATGAGAATTCATTTACTTCCTTAAGAGAATTAATATAATTTCACTGTTACTACTGTTATACCTGATACATCATGATTATTATTCATTTATTAAATGGTAATTATGTGATTATTTTTAAAGTGCATTACCCGTGTAATAATACAAACTTTAAGTTCGAATGACTACCCATACAAATGGATTCAATAACTATTTTGAATTTAACTGGATACGTTGTGTTTTCCAGCTGTGAAGTTTCAAGCTGTGGTGAATTTCCTGGAACACAATTGTTTTGGTATACCCAAAAAAGTTCCGACCCTCAGTAAGAGATACACACCTGATGTATATACACTAGGAGATACACAACTGATGTATATACACTAGGAGATACACACCTGATGTATATACACTAGGAGATACACAGCTGATGTATATACACTAGGAGATACACAGCTGATGTATATACACTAGGAGATACACAACCTGATGTATAACACTAGGAGATACACACCTGATGTATTAACACTAGAGATACACAACTGATGTATATACACTAGGAGATACACACTGATGTATAACACTAGGAGATACACAACTGATGTATATACACTAGGAGATACACACCTGATGTATATACACTAGGAGATACACACCTGATGTATATACACTAGGAGATACACACCTGATGTATATACACTAGGAGATACACAGCTGATGTATGTACACTAGGAGATACACAACTGATGTATATACACTAGGAGATACACGACTGATGTATATACACTAGAAGATACACAACTGATGTATATACACTAGGAGATACACAACTGATGTATATACACTAGGAGATACACACCTGATGTATATACGCCAGGAGATACACACTGATGTATATACACTAGGAGATACACACCTGATGTATATACGCCAGGAGATACACACTGATGTATTACACTAGGAGATACACACTGATGTATATACGCCAGGAGATACACACTTGATGTATATACACTAGGAGATACACACCTGATGTATATACGCCAGGAGATACACACTTGATGTATATACACTAGGAGATACACACCTGATGTATATACACTAGGAGATACACACCTGATATATATATAAATATCGAATATATACAAATATCGATATGTGAAAATATCGAACTTAAGCTGAAGGAATCTTATAGGAGACAAGAATCACAGGAAGAACTAAAAGCCATAAAGGAAATGAAAAAAAAGAGATACTTCTTCTCTTATGCCAAATCTAATGGAAAAACAACATCCAGTATTGGGCGCTGCTTATGAGGGATGAGACATACACAGATGACAGCCAAGAAATGAGTGAGATACTGAAGTGCCAATATGACTCAGTGTTCAGCGAGCCACTGCCCTGATTAACCGTCGACAATCCAAATGAATTGTTTAAGAACGAAACTCAAAATTTGGCCATCTTAAAAATCTTGGATATTATTCTAACTCCACAAGATTTTGCAGAGGCAATAAATGACATGCACAAGCACTCTGCCCCTGGCCCAGACTCATGGAACTCCGTGTTCATCAAGAATTGTAAGAAGCCCATATCGTGTGCCTTCAGCATTTTATGGAGAGGAACATGGTCAGGGTCCCCCACACATCTAAAAACACGCACAGCCCACCACAAAGGTGGGTTAAACGATTTGCAAAGAAAATGACCATAAACAATCTCGCATATTAATAAAACTCTTAGAGGTTTCAGAAGCAAATAACACTAAAACCCAGGTCTCCCCTGGTCCCAGTACTGACACTATCATGGTCCGTGTGTTGTAACAAAATATGTAGACCCATATGTTGCATAACAACTTTAAGAGTGGACATGGTGACAAGCAAAGCGTGCATAACTGAAACAAACAATGATAGCCCATCACCACTCGCGAAACAATGCAGAAAAAAGAGAATATAAACATAACATAAAAGTCTGAGGAGATTAAGAAAAGATCGCCAACAAGCCAGTACTCCTCCATCTATCCTTCCATTCTGACCCTATGACAAGGTCTGTGTGTTAGGAAAAAGATCAGATGTAGTATCACACTTGGAAAACACCTTTGACAAGTGTGCATGGAATAGCACAAATCGCGTGATAAGTAATAACGAAAGGGTAAGGATCTACAACTCACACAGCACAGATAATAGTAAACAGAGTAAAGTTAGCACTGAAAAGACTGTCCACAAGCACAGTACTGCTCCATTCTATTCCTCCTCATTGACTATATACAGTAATAACACACGAGATACACACCTAGGAGATACAGACTTGATGTATATACACTGGTGTGAGACCTCTACCCACTCTACCTGAGGTATCCCAGCGAGTGAGCACGTCTTCTGTGTATCCCAGTGCTTAACAGAATAGGGAATAGCATGTGGAGGTACAAATAAAAATGGGAACTATGGCTATAGTTTACTTAATAACATAAAAGGGCTAGAATACCACATATACTGATGGACTTTTACATAATATAACAATTGACCTATGAGACTTATTACCAGGGGGAAGGGAAGATGTTATCAGTAACCTGGACTAGTACTCACTCTTAATTCACCGACCAGCTGACCCGAGATTCCCAATGTGTGGTCCACTACACACGCGGTTGTCCAGAGCTCTCGCTCCCCGGACCTGTCACCAACAACCTCCTTGCTCAAGCAAGCAAGCAAGCAAGTGCAGGTAAGATCCCAATGGGATGAGCGGGGAAGACGGGACAGACGAAGAATAGCGCTGGAGAGGAGTGTTCTTAGTCGTAGAAATAGAGCCAGGGCTTGACCCAGCAGCTAAGGCGATCGTGGGACAGACTTGGAGAAAAAACGGGAAGAGAGCAAGCTGTGTATGCAACAGTCTCGTGGTAGGTGAGGTTTTTGAGTCTCGAGAGCTGGAAGTTTCCAGGTCGCAGGAGAGGGTAGGACCATCAGAGGGCAGCAGACATGTGGGAGGTTATTTTAGTAGTTGAGGAGGCAGGTTTGCAGTGGAGCCATTTGCAAACTTCTTGAAGCTGCTCCTTGAGAGGTGGTATAGCGGTGTCTTGTTGGAAAAAGTGAAACGAAGAGGCTTGATGAACTCAAGAACTTGCGTGAGTGTGAAGTGAAGAGGTGATTCGCAGGCATACTTGACTGTTCCATCACCGAGGCCTTTGTATAGTTCAGAGCAGGTCATGGTGTCAGCGTTCGAGGGAGAGGTGTAGAAAGTAAGGTTTTCCCAAGAGGGTGTGCTGGAGTCGTCGCTATCTGCTTCGTCGGGGGATTCGTCAGGAAATTCTTGTTCAATTGTTTCTACAGTGATTGTGTCAAGAGGAGGCTGGGAGTCTAGAGTATTTGCGGTCTGGCTGGTTGTTGAGAGGTGGCAGTGGTCACTGGGGGTGGTTCAGGAGTGTTTTTTGGGGCAGAGTTAGGATTTGGGCCTGAAGTTGATGTGAAGTTAGCGATGTTTGGGATAATCTTGAGGATGTCCTGTGATGTTGGCGAGTCAGGAAAGTTGAATGACGGCATGTTGTTAAGACGGAATAGTTCGTTAATTGTAGCGTTGAATGTGCCTGGGTTTGCTGCATTTGCAAGGTGCGCATACATCATGCAGTACAACACCTTAGAGGGAGCAGCGTCAGGGAGTGCAGAAAGGGAATTGCTGGATAGAGATGACTGCTGTGTGGCTTGTAGAATTCTGGTGGTGTCCGACTGGAGTTTTGAAATGTCGGTATATGTCGGCGATTTGGGACTATTCTTCTTGGTTTCTTCTTTAATTTTTTTCGACATTACTTCTTTTCGTAGTGGGCATTTTGCTGCAAGGGTATGATGCATACCCTTGCAGTTCAGACATGTTGGAGTGGCATTGGTGGTGGTGCAGGCGTTGAAGTCATGACCTTCTTTTCCACAGGTAGAACAGAACTTTTTGTCTTTAATGGGACAGTCCTTTGTTAAATGTTGATAAGAGTAACAGTTCCAACAGGGAGAGACATGGGCAAAACGTTCAGGTTCAATGTGGCGTGGATGTATGTGGTAATATGAGATAGCTAGTCCATTAGAGAGTGCTTGGGTAGCCATATCTATGTTTGAAAATGTGATTTTGATCATAGATGAGGCATTGGGAATTCGTGTGATGGTGTCTACAGAGGCCCAGGTGTTTTGGTCTTCGATTGAGGTCTTCAGTTCATCCGTTGGTATGGATGTGATTATCTTATCCAATTGTTTAACAAAAACTGAACGTTTCGCCAGCAAGGAGGGAGACGGTGATATGATGAATTGACGGTCTCGTAATGTGTTCATAGCAGTGTCGTCCATAAGTTTAGCTGCTTCATTGTCGTCGGTGCAGACGACAATAAAGGAGTCCTTGAGTGAGTGGATCGCTGTGAATTTGAGATGTAGGCAGGTCCTCATAGCGGCAGCAAGTAATAGTTTAGTGGAATCATTTATAACGCCACTGGCTGGTTTGATTTTAACACGATGTGCGAGCATTGTCGAACAGGTAGAGGTTACCCTCCCCAACGGGAATCGTAGGGAGACTTCCTCCTTGCTCAGCTGTTCCCTGGGCTTATATCGTAGTCAAAGTACACCCCTCCCCAATGGGGTATGTACCACGTGTTACGACCTGACGCCGAGGTCTGACGCCGTCAAGAACAAAAGACCTCAGACGTGGGCGTGACTACCGACATTTGCTAAGCAGGTGTGACCATATAATTAGGTCTCCCTAGAGACCTCACAAGCCCATCTGAACTGCATCACACTGGGAGATACACACCTGATGTATATATGCTGGAATACACATACCTGATATATATACACTGGGAGATACACACCTGATGTATATACACTAGGAGATACAGACTTGATATATATACACTAGGAGATACACACCTGATGTATATAAACTAGGAGATACACATCTGATGTATATACACTGGGAGATGCACACCTGATGTATGTACACTAGGAGATACACACCTGGTGAATATGCACTGGGAGATACACACCTAATACATATACAGTGGGAGATGCACACCTTGATGTATATACACTGGGATATACACACCTGATGTATATACACTAGGAGATACCTACCTGATGTATATACACTGGGAAATACATACCTTATGTATATGCACTGGGAGATACACACCTGATGTATATACGCTGGGAGATATACACCAGATGCACATACTCTAGGAGATACACACCTGATGTATATACACTGGGAGATAAACACCTGATGTATGTACAATGGGAGATACACACCTGATGTATATACACTGTGAGATATACACCTGATGCATATACACTAGGAGATACGCACACCTGATGTATATACACTGGGAGATAAACACCTGATGTATATACACTGGGAGATACACACCTGATCTATATACGCTGGGAGATGCATACCTGATATATATACACTGGGAGATACACACCTGATGTACATACACTGGGAGATACACACCTGATGTATATACGCTTGGAGATACATACCTCAAAATATATACACTGGGAGATACGCACCTGATATATATAAACTAGGAGATACAAACCTGATGTATATACACTAAAGTCGGTACCTGACCAGCCGGGCTGTGGCTCGTACGTTGGATTGCGTGCAGCCGGCAGTAACACCCTGGTTGATCAGGCTCTGATCCACCAGGAGGCCTGGTCACAGACCGGGCCGCGGGGGCGTTGAACCCCGGAACTCTCTCCAGGTAAACTCCAGGTAAATACTAGGAGATACACACCTGATGTATATACACTAGGAGATACACACCTGATGCATATACACTAGGAGATACACTTCTGATGTATATACACTGGGAAATACACACCTAATGTATATACACTGGGAGATATACACCTGATGTATATACAATGGGAGATACACACCTGATGTATATACACTGTTAGATACACACCTGATGTATATACGCTGGGAGATACATATCTCATATATATACACTGAGAGATACGCACCTGATATATATACACTAGGAGATACAAACCTGATGTATATACACTAAAGTCGGTACCTGACCAGCCGGGCTGTGGCTCGTACGTTGGATTGCGTGCAGCCGGCAGTAACAGCCTGGTTGATCAGGCTCTGATCCACCAGGAGGCCTGGTCACAGACCGGGCCGCGGGGGCGTTGAACCCCGGAACTCTCTCCAGGTAAACTCCAGGTAAACACTAGGAGATACACACCTGATGTATATACACTAGGAGATACACACCTGATGCATACACACTAGGAGATACACTCCTGATGTATATACACTGGGAGATACACACCTAATGTATATACACTGGGAGATATACACCTGATGTATATACAATGGGAGATGCACACCTGATGTATATACACTGGGAGATTCACACCTGATGTATATGCACTGGGAGATACACACCTGCTGTATATACACTAGGAGATACAAACCTGATGTATATACACTGGGAGATACACACCTGATGTATATACACTAGGAGATACACACATGAAGTATATACACTAGGAGATACACACCTCATGTATATACACTAGGAGATACACACATGATGTATATAAACTAGGAGATACACACCTGATGTATATACACTGGGAGACACACACCTGATGTATATACACTAGGAGATACACACCTGGTGTATATGCACTGGGAGATACACACCTGATGCATATACACTGGGAAATACCTTTCTGATGTATATACACTGGGAGATGCCTACCTGATGTATATACACTGGGAGATACAAACCTGATGTATATACACTGGAAGATACACACCTGATGTAGATACAATGGGAGATACACACCTGATGTATATACACTGGGAGATACACACATGATGTATTTACACTGGGAAATGCACACCTGATGTATATACACTAGGAGATACACACCTGATGTATATACACTAGGAGATACACACCTGATGTATATACACTGGGAGATACACACCTGATGTATACACTCTGGGAGATACACACCTGATGTATATACACTGGGAGATGCACACCTGATGTATATGCACTGGGAAATACATACGAAATGTATCAATACTAGGAGATACACACCTGATGTATATATACTGGGAGATACACACCTGATGTATATGGACCAGGAGATAAACACCTGATGTATATACGGTATGAGATACACTCCTGATGTATATGCACTAGGAGATACACATCTGATGTATATACAGTAGGAAATACACACGTGATTTATATACATTAGGAGATATATACCTGATGTATATACACTGGGAGATACACACGTCTTTGGTATGTGTATATTATGTTTCAAGGGAAGAATCTCATTATATACTAAATTCATAAATAAAAAGAATTAAGTTTCATTATATAAAAAATGAGATAGAAAGTGAGTACTATTATAGAAGGTGAGACACAAAGTGAGACAGAGATAACACGTGTGAGAAAAAAATGAAAGATGTGTCAGGACTGAGGCAGCTTAGCAGTCACGTGATTAAGTCAGCTGATTTACATTTGTCATCCATATTGGACGTGACTCCGAGCGAACATTTATTGATAAATGTAGGAGATAAAATCCTGATTTATGTCAGTGTGTGGTGAAGCTCTGTCCATCCTAACACTGGAAAGGATATGAAGACTTATAAAAGCCCTGATACGTACCAGTCTTTTGTTTGATGCTGGGTATTAAGGGATGCTGGGTAATAAAGCTAGGCTGGGTAATAAGGCTAAACTCGGGAATAAACCTAGCGGAAGAATACACCTATAATAAAAGCAGATCTTTTATTTAATTCGTTGTCTCACCTACACAAGGCGTTATTAAGTTCTTGATAAAGCCTATTGTTGGTGAAACTTTGTGTTTAATAAAAGTTCTGCTTTTGTTATACTTGTATTTATTGCAGCGCCTGAGGTTACCTCTCAGAATCTGAAAATTTTACAAAGTGCCCACCGGTATTTAACATTGTAAATAATGATCTATCCATCTGTCAACTGATGGGAAGCTTTGACGCATATCACCCACAATAAACTACACGTATAACCCACTGATGTGAATGTTTGACGCATATCACCCACAATAAACTACACGTATAACCCACTGATGTGAATGTTTGACGCATATCACCCACAATAAACTACACGTAAAAACCCACTGATGTGAATGTTTGACGAATATCACCCACAATAAACTACACGTATAACCCACTGATGTGAATGTTTGACGCATATCACCCACAATAAACTACACGTATAACCCACTGATGTGAATGTTTGACGCATATCACCCACAATAAACTACACGTATAACCCACTGATGTGAATGTTTGACGAATATCACCCACAATAAACTACACGTATAACCCACTGATGTGAATGTTTGACGCATATCACCCACAATAAACTACACGTATAACCCACTGATGTGAATGTTTGCCCGCATATCACCCACAATAAACTATACGTATAACCCACTGATGTGAATGTTTGACGCATATCACCCACAATAAACTACGCTTATAACCCACTGATGTGAATGTTTGACGCATATCACCCACAATAAACTACGCTTATAACCCACCGATGTGAATGTTTGACGCATATCACCCACAATAAACTACGCTTATAACCCACTGATGTGAATGTTTGACGCATATCACCCACAATAAACTACATGTATAACCCACTGATGTGAATGTTTGGCGCATATCACCCACAATAAACTACACGTATAACCCACTGATGTGAATGTTTGACGAATATCACCCACAATAAACTACACGTATAACCCACTGATGTGAATGTTTGACGCATATCACCCACAATAAACTACACGTATAACCCACTGATGTGAATGTTTGACGCATATCACCCACAATAAACTACACGTATAACCCACTGATGTGAATGTTTGACGAATATCACCCACAATAAACTACACGTATAACCCACTGATGTGAATGTTTGACGCATATCACCCACAATAAACTACACGTATAACCCACTGATGTGAATGTTTGACGCATATCACCCACAATAAACTACACGTATAACCCACTGATGGGGAATGTTTGACGCATATCACCCACAATAAACTACGCTTATAACCCACTGATGTGAATGTTTGACGCATATCACCCACAATAAACTACGCTTATAACCCACCGATGTGAATGTTTGACGCATATCACCCACAATAAACTACGCTTATAACCCACTGATGTGAATGTTTGACGCATATCACCCACAATAAACTACACGTATAACCCACTGATGTGAATGTTTGACGCATATCACCCACAATAAACTACGCTTATAACCCACTGATGTGAATGTTTGACGCATATCACCCACAATAAACTACGCTTATAACCCACCGATGTGAATGTTTGACGCATATCACCCACAATAAACTACGCTTATAACCCACGATGTGAATGTTTGACGCATATCACCCACAATAAAACTACACGTATAACCCACTGATGTGAATGTTTGACGCATATCACCCAAAATAAACTACACGTATAACCCACTGATGTGAATGTTTGACGCATATCACCCACAATAAACTACACGTATAACCCACTGATGTGAATGTTTGACGCATATCACCCACAATAAACTACACGTATAAACCACTGATGTGAATGTTTGACGAATATCACCCACAATAAACTACACGTATAACCCACTGATGTGAATGTTTGACGCATATCACCCACAATAAACTACACGTATAACCCACTGATGTGAATGTTTGACGCATATCACCCACAATAAACTACACGTATAACCCACTGATGTGAATGTTTGACGCATATCACCCACAATAAACTACACGTATAAACCCACTGATGTGAATGTTTGACGCATATCACCCACAATAAACTACGCTTATAACCCACTGATGTGAATGTTTGACGCATATCACCCACAATAAACTACACTTATAACCCACTGAATATAAATTTGTTTGACGCATATCACCCACAATAAACTACACGTATAACCCACTGATGTGAATGTTTGACGCATATCACCCACAATAAACTACACGTATAACCCACTAATGTGAATGTTTGACGCATATCACCCACAATAAACTACACGTATAACCCACTGATGTGAATGTTTGACGCATACCCACCCACAATAAACAAACACGTATAACCCACTGATGCGAATGTTTGACGCATATCACCCACAATAAACTACGCTTATAACCCACTGATGTGAATGTTTGACGCATATCACCCACAATAAACTACACGTATAACCCACTGATGTGAATGTTTGACGCATATCACCCACAATAAACTACACGTATAACCCACTGATGTGAATGTTTGACGCATATCACCCACAATAAACTACGCTTATAACCCACTGATGTGAATGTTTGACACATATCACCCACAATAAACTACGCTTATAACCCACTGATGTGAATGTTTGACGCATATCACCCACAATAAACTACGCTTATAACCCACTGATGTGAATGTTTGACGCATATCACCCACAATAAACTACGCTTATAAACCACTGATGTGAATGTTTGACGCATATCACCCACAATAAACTACGCTTATAACCCACTGATGTGAATGTTTGACGCATATCACCCACAATAAACTACGCTTATAACCCACTGATGTGAATGTTTGACGCATATCACCCACAATAAACTACGCTTATAACCCACTGTTTGTGAATGTTTGACGCATATCACCCACAATAAACTATGCTTATACCCCACTGATGTGAATGTTTGACGAATATCACCCACAATAAACTACACGTATAACCCACTGATGTGAATGTTTGACGCATATCACCCACAATAAACTACACGTATAACCCACTGATGTGAATGTTTGACGAAATATCACCCACAAAACTACACGTAAAACCCCACTGATGTGAATGTTTGACGCATATCACCCACAATAAACTACACGTATAATCCATTGATGTGAATGTTTGACGCATATCACCCACAATAAACTACACGAAATAACCCACTGATGTGAATGTTTGACGCATATCACAAACAATATACTACACGTATAGCCCACTGATGTGAATGTTTGACGCATATCACCCACAATAAACTACACGTATAACCCACTGATGTGAATGTTTGACGCATATCACCCACAATAAACTACACGTATAACCCACTGATGTGAATGTTTGACGCATATCACCCACAATAAACTACGCTTATAACCCACTGATGTGAATGTTTGACGCATATCACCCACAATAAACTACACTTATAACCCACTGATGTGAATGTTTGACGCATATCACCCACAATAAACTACACGTATAACCCACTGATGTGAATGTTTGACGCATATCACCCACAATAAACTACACGTATAACCCACTGATGTGAATGTTTGACGCATATCACCCACAATAAACTACACGTATAACCCACTGATGTGAATGTTTGACGCATATCACCCACAATAAACTACACGTATAACCCACTGATGCGAATGTTTGACGCATATCACCCACAATAAACTACGCTTATAACCCACTGATGTGAATGTTTGACGCATATCACCCACAATAAACTACACGTATAACCCACTGATGTGAATGTTTGACGCATATCACCCACAATAAAACTACACGTATAACCCACTGATGTGAATGTTTGACGCATATCACCCACAATAAACTACGCTTATAACCCACTGATGTGAATGTTTGACACATATCACCCACAATAAACTACGCTTATAACCCACTGATGTGAATGTTTGACGCATATCACCCACAATAAACTACGCTTATAACCCACTGATGTGAATGTTTGACGCATATCACCCACATAAACTACGCTTATAAACCACTGATGTGAATGTTTGACGCATATCACCCACAATAAACTACGCTTATAACCCACTGATGTGAATGTTTGACGCATATCACCCACAATAAACTACGCTTATAACCCACTGATGTGAATGTTTGACGCATATCACCCACAATAAACTACGCTTATAACCCACTGATGTGAATGTTTGACGCATATCACCCACAATAAACTATGCTTATACCCCACTGATGTGAATGTTTGACGAATATCACCCACAATAAACTACACGTATAACCCACTGATGTGAATGTTTGACGCATATCACCCACAATAAACTACACGTATAACCCACTGATGTGAATGTTTGACGCATATCACCCACAATAAACTACACGTATAACCCACTGATGTGAATGTTTGACGCATATCACCCACAATAAACTACACGTATAATCCATTGATGTGAATGTTTGACGCATATCACCCACAATAAACTACACGTATAACCCACTGATGTGAATGTTTGACGCATATCACAAACAATATACTACACGTATAGCCCACTGATGTGAATGTTTGACGCATATCACCCACAATAAACTACACGTATAACCCACTGATGTGAATGTTTGACGCATATCACCCACAATAAACTACACGTATAACCCACTGATGTGAATGTTTGACGCATATCACCCACAATAAACTACACGTATAACCCACTGATGTGAATGTTTGACGCATATCACCCACAATAAACTACGCTTATAACCCACTGATGTGAATGTTTGACGCATAATCATCCACAATAAACTACGCTTATAACCACTGATGTGAATGTTTGACGCATATCACCCACAATAAACTACGCTTATAACCACTGATGTGAATGTTTGACGCATATCACCCACAATAAACTACGCTTATAACCCACTGATGTGAATGTTTGACGCATATCACCCACAATAAACTACGCTTTTTACCCCACTGATGTGAATGTTTGACGAATATCACCCACAATAAACAAACACGTATAACCCACTGATGTGAATGTTTGACGCATATCACCCACAATAAACTACACGTATAACCCACTGATGTGAATGTTTGACGCATATCACCCACAAAAAACTACACGTATAACCCACTGATGTGAATGTTTGACGCATATCACCCACAATAAACTACACGTATAATCCACTGATGTGAATGTTTGACACATTATCACCCACAATAAACTACACGTATAACCCACTGATGTGAATGTTTGACGCATATCACCCACAATATACTACACGTATAGTTCACTGATGTGAATGTTTGACGCATATCACCCACAATAAACTACACGTATAACCCACTGATGTGAATGTTTGACGCATATCACAAACAATATACTAACACGTATAGCCCACTGATGTGAATGTTTGACGCATAACCCACAATAAACTACACGTATAACCCACTGATTGTGAATGTTTGACGCATATCACCCACAATAAACTACACGTATAACCCACTGATGTGAATGTTTGACGCATATCACCCACAATAAACTACACGTATAACCCACTGATGTGAGTGTTTGACGCATATCACCCACAATAAACTACACGTATAACCCACTGATGTGAATGTTTGACGCATATCACCCACAATAAACTACGCTTATAACCAACTGATGTGAATGTTTGACGCATATCACCCACAATAAACTACACGTATAACCCACTGATGCGAATGTTTGACGCATATCACCCACAATAAAACTACGCTTATAACCCACTGATGTGAATGTTTGACGCATATCAACCCCACAATAAACTACACGTATAACCCACTGATGTGAATGTTTGACGCATATCACCCACAATAAACTACACGTATAACCCACTGATGTGAATGTTTGACGCATATCACCCACAATAAACTACGCTTATAACCAACTGATGTGAATGTTTGACACATATCACCCACAATAAACTATGCTTATAACCCACTGATGTGAATGTTTGACGCATATCACCCACAATAAACTACGCTTATAACCCACTGATGTGAATGTTTGAACGCATATCACCCACAATAAACTACGCTTATAAACCACTGATGTGAATGTTTGACGCATATCACCCACAATAAACTACGCTTATAACCCACTGATGTGAATGTTTGACGCATTTCACCCACAATAAAATACGCTTATAACCCACTGATGTGAATGTTTGACGCATATCACCCACAATGAACTACGCTTATAACCCACTGATGTGAATGTTTGACGCATATCACCCACAATAAACTACGCTTATAACCCACTGATGTGAATGTTTGACGCATATCACCCACAATAAACTACGCTTATAACCCACTGATGTGAATGTTTGACGCATATCACCCACAATAACTACGCTTATAACCCACTGATGTGAATGTTTGACGCATATCACCCACAATAAACTACGCTTATAACCCACTGATGTGAATGTTTGACGCATATCACCCACAATAAACTACGCTTATAACCCACTGATGTGAATGTTTGACGCATATCAACCCACAATAAACTACGCTTATAACCCACTGATGTGAATGTTTGACGCATATCACCCACAATAAACTACGCTTATACCCCACTGATGTGAATGTTTGACGAATATCACCCACAATAAACTACACGTATAACCCACTGATGTGAATGTTTGACGCATATCACCCACAATAAACTACACGTATAACCCACTGATGTGAATGTTTGACGCATATCACCCACAAAAAACTACACGTATAACCCACTGATGTGAATGTTTGACGCATATCACCCACAATAAACTACACGTATAATCCACTGATGTGAATGTTTGACACATATCACCCACAATAAACTACACGTATAACCCACTGATGTGAATGTTTGACGCATATCACCCACAATATACTACACGTATAGCCCACTGATGTGAATGTTTGACGCATATCACCCACAATAAACTACACGTATAACCCACTGATGTGAATGTTTGACGCATATCACCCACAATAAACTACACGTATAACCCACTGATGTGAATGCTTGACGCATATCACCCACAATAAACTACACGTATAACCCACTGATGTGAATGTTTGACGCATATCACTCACAATAAACTACGCTTATAACCAACTGATGTGAATGTTTGACGCATATCACCCACAATAAACTACACGTATAACCCACTGATGTGAATGTTTGATGCATATCACCCACAATAAACTACACGTATAACCCACTGATGTGAATGTTTGACGCATATCACCCACAATAAACTACGCTTATAACCCACTGATGTGAATGTTTGACGCATATCACCCACAATAAACTACGCTTATAACCCACTGATGTGAATGTTTGACGCATATCACCCACAATAAACTACGCTTATAACCCACTGATGTGAATGTTTGACGCATATCACCCACAATAAACTACGCTTATAACCCACTGATGTGAATGTTTGACGCATATCACCCACAATAAACTACGCTTATAACCCACTGATGTGAATGTTTGACGCATATCACCCACAATAAACTACGCTTATAACCCACTGATGTGAATGTTTGACGCATATCACACACAATAAACTACGCTTATAACCCACTGATGTGAATGTTTGACGAATATCACCCACAATAAACTACACGTATAACCCACTGATGTGAATGTTTGACGCACATCACCCATAATAAACTGCACGTATAACCCACTGATATGAATCTTTGACGCATATCACCCACAATAAACTACACGTATAACAAACTGATGTGAATGTTTGACGCATATCACCCATAATAAACTACACGTATAACCCACTGATGTGAATGTTTGATGCATATCACCCACAATAAACTACACGTATAACCCACTGATGTGAATGTTTGACGCATATCACCCACAATAAACCCACTGATGTGAATGTTTGACGCATATCACCCACAATAAACTACGCTTATAACCCACTGATGTGAATGTTTGACGCATATCACCCACAATAAACTACGCTTATAACCCACTTATGTGAATGTTTGACGCTTATCACCCACAATAAACTACGCTTATAACCCACTGATGTGAATGTTTGACGCATATCACCCACAATAAACTACGCTTATAACCCACTGATGTGAATGTTTGACGCATATCACCCACAATAAACTACGCTTATAACCCACTTATGTGAATGTTTGACGCTTATCACCCACAATAAACTACGCTTATAACCCACTGATGTGAATGTTTGACGCATATCACCCACAATAAACAACGCTTAACCCACTGATGTGAATGTTTGACGCATATCACCCACAATAAAACTACGCTATAACCCACTGATGTGAATGTTTGACCCCATATCACCCACAATAAACAACGCTTAACCCACTGATGTGAATGTTTGACGCATATCACCCACAATAAACAACGCTTGTAACCCAACACGACACTGTGGTGGTACATCGGTGCCACAATCTTATTGCAACTTCACAAATGAACCTTTATATTTTCAGCAGAATTATTGAGAAATGTGAATTGAATACTAACCTCCCGGACGAATATATTATTATTATTGTTATTTTTAAATTATTATTATTATTATTATTATTATTATTATTATTATTATTATTATTATTATTATTATTATTATTATTATTATTATTAATATTGTTATTATTATTGTTATTATTATTATTATTATTATTATTATTATTAGCAGCAGCAGCAGCTGCACCTTCGAGCTACTGCTGCTCCTTCAAGCTGCTACTGCTCCTTCAAGCTGCTACTGCTCCTTCAAGCTGCTGCTGCTCCTTCAAGCTGCTGCTGCTCCTTCAAGATGCTGCTGCTCGCTCCTTCAAGCTCTGCTGCTTTTTCAAGCTGCTTGCTGCTGCCTTCAAGCTGCTGCTGCTCCTTCAAGCTGCTGCTGCTCTTCAAGCTGCTGCTGCTTCTTCAAGCTGCTGCTGCTCCTTCAAGCTGCTGCTGCTCCTTCAAGCTGCTGCTGCTTCTTCAAGCTGCTGCTGCTCCTTCAAGCTGCTGCTGCTCCTTCAAGCTGCTGCTGCTCCTTCAAGCTGCAGATGCTCCTTCAAGCTGCTGCTGCTCCTTGAAGCTGCTGCTGCTCCTTGAAGCTGCTGCTGCTCCTTGAAGCTCCTGCTGCTCCTTCAAACTGCTGTTGCTCCTTCAAGCTGCAGCTGCTCCTTCAAGCTGCTGCTGCTCCTTCAAGCTGCTGCTGCTCCTTCGAGCTGCTGCTGCTTCTTCAAGCTGCTGCTGCTCCTTCAAGCTGCTGCTGCTCCTTCAAGCTACTGCTGCTCCTTCAAGCTACTGCTGCTTCTTCAAGCTGCTGCTGCTCCTTCAAGCTGCTGCTGATCCTTCAAGCTGCTGCTGCTCCTTCAAGCTGCTGCTGCTTCTTCAAGCTGCTGCTGCTCCTTCAAGCTGCTGCTGCTCCTTGAAACTCCGGCTGTTGCTTCAAGTTGCTGTTGCTCCTTCAAGCTGCTGCTGCTACTTCAAGCCGCTACTGCTGCTTCAAGCTGCTGCTGCTCCTTGAAACTCCGGCTCTTGATTCAAGCTGCTGTTGCTCCTTCAAGCTGCTGCATCTGCTCCACCTCCACGCCTTCTACGTGTCTTGGACCAACATTCGTGCTTGACAGATTCTCACAATGTCTGTATCGAAGAAAAAATGTGAAATATATTACTCTGATTTAAAAAATTACGGAAGAATAGGATTGTTCTTCTCTCTGAGGTAAGTTATGTAATTGTGATGGATAGTGGACAGCGAACTATGATACGATTCCAGTGGGTGGTACTGGCACTGTGATGACACTGACACGATTCCAGTGGGTGGTACTCCCAGTGTGATGACACTGACATGATCCTAGTAGGTGGTACTATCACTGTGATGACACTGACACGATTCCAATGGGGGTACTCCCACTGACATGATCCTAGTGGGTGGTACTCCCACTGTGACTGCACTAACAGTAATCTGCTAAAGAAAAAATATGTTATTACCACTACTGCTTCTGCTGGTACTACTACTACTACTACTACTACTACTACTACTACCACTGCTGCTACTACTTCTACTACTACTACTACTACTACTACTACTACTACTAATACTACTACTACTACTACTACTACTACTATTACTATTATTACTACTGCTACTTCTGCTGCTGCTGCTACTACTCTTCCTACTACTACTGATACTCTTAAAACTAGTACTACTACTACTACTACTTCTAGTGCTGCTAGTACTACTACTACTAAGACTCTTAATACTTAATACTGCAGCAGCAGCAGCAGCAGCAGCAGTATCAATAATAATAGTAGTCGTAGTAGCAGTAGCAGTAGTAACAGTAGCAGTAGCAGTAGTAGTAGCAGCAGCAGCAGCAGCAATCGTAGTAGTAGTAGTAGTAGCAGTAGTAGTATTAGTAGTACTAGTAGCAGCAGAGGTAGTAGTAAAAGTAGCAGTAGTAGTTGTAGTAGTAGTAGTAATAATAGTAAAGTAGTAGTACCAGTAGTAGTAGTAGCAGCAGCAGCAGCAGTAGTAGTAGTAGCAGCAGTCCTAGTAGTAGAAGTAGTAGTAATGGCACTAGCAGCAGTAGAAATAGTATTAGTATTAGTAGTAGTAGTAGTAATAGTAGCAGTAGTAGTAGTATTAATAGTAGTAGTAGTAGTAGTAGTAGTAGTAGTAGCAGTATAGTCGTAGTAGAAGTAGAAGTAGTAGTAGTAGTAGTAGTAGTAGTAGTAGTAGTAGTAGTAGTAGTAGTAGTAGTAGTAGTAGTAGAAGTATAGTAGTAGTAGTAGTAGTAGTAGAAGTAATAGCAGTAGTAGTAGTAGTAGTAGAAGTAGAAGTAGTAGTATCAGTGGTAGTACAAGTAGTAGTAGTAGTAGAAGTAGTAGTAACAGTGGTAGTACTAGTAGTAGAAGTAGTAGTAACAGTGGTAGTAGTAGTAGTAGTAGTAGTAGAAGTAGTAGTAACAGTGGTAGTAGTAGTAGTAGTAGTAGAAGTAATAGCAGTAGTAGTAGTAGTAGTAGTAGTAGTAGTAGAAGCGGCAGCAGTAGTAGTAGTAGTAGTAGTAGTAGAAGTAGTAGTATCAGTGGTAGTACTAGTAGTAGTAGTAGTAGAAGTAGTAGTAACAGTGGTAGTACTAGTAGTAGTAGTAGTAGAAGTAGTAGTAACAGTGGTAGTAGTAGTAGTAGTAGTAGAAGTAGTAGTAGCAGTGGTAGTAGTAGTAGTAGTAGTAGTAGTAGTAGTGGTAGTAGTAGTAGTAGTAGTAGAAGTAGTAGTAGCAGTGGTAGTAGTAGTAGTAGTAGTAGTAGTAGTAGTAGTAGTAGTAGTAGTAGTAGTAGTAGAAGTAGTAGTAGTAGTACCAGTAGAAGCAGTAGTGGTAATAACATATTTTTTCTTTAGCAGATTACTGTTAGTGCAGTCACAGTGGGAGTACCACCCACTAGGATCATGTCAGTGGGAGTACCCCCATTGGAATCGTGTCAGTGTCATCACACTGAGAGTACCACCTACTAGGATCATGTCAGTGTCATCACAGTGGGAGTACCACCCACTGGAATCGTGTCAGTGTCATCACAGTGCCAGTACCACCCACTGGAATCGTATCATAGTTCGCTGTCCACTATCCATCACAATTACATAACTTACCTCAGAGAGAAGAACAATCCTATTCTTCCGTAATTTTTTAAATCAGAGTAATATATTTCACATTTTTTCTTCGATACAGACATTGTGAGAATCTGTCAAGCACGAATGTTGGTCCAAGACACGTAGAAGGCGTGGAGGTGGAGCAGATGCAGCAGATTGAAGGAGCAACAGCAGCTTGAATCAACAGCCGGAGTTTCAAGGAGCAGCAGCAGCTTGAAGCAGCAGTAGCGGCTTGAAGTAGCAGCAGCAGCTTGAAGTTGCAGCAGCAACTTGAAGCAACAGCCGGAGTTTCAAGGAGCAGCAGCAGCTTGAAGGAGCAGCAGCAGCTTGAAGAAGCAGCAGCAGCTTGAAGGAGCAGCAGCAGCTTGAAGCAGCAGTAGCGGCTTGAAGTAGCAGCAGCAGCTTGAAGGAGCAGCAGCAACTTGAAGCAACAGCCGGAGTTTCAAGGAGCAGCAGCAGCTTGAAGCAGCAGCAGCAGCAGCTGGAAGGAGCAGTAGCAGCTTAAAGAAGCAGCAGCAGCTTGAAGGAGCAGCAGCAGCTTGAAGGAGCAGCAGCAGCTTGAAGGAGCAGCAGCAGCTTGAAGAAGCAGCAGCATCTTGAAGGAGCAGCAGCAGCAGCTTGAAGGAGCAGCAGCAGCAGCTTGAAGGAGCAGCAGCAGCTTGAAGGAGCAGCAGCAGCTTGAAGGAGCAGCAGCAGCAGCTTGAAGGAGCAGCAGCAGCTTGAAGAAGCAGCAGCAGCTTGAAGGAGCAGCAGCAGCTTGAAGGAGCAGCAGCAGCAGCAGCTTGAAGGAGCAGCAGCAGCTTGAAGGAGCAGCAGCAGCTTGAAGGAGCAGCAGCAGCTTGAAGGAGCAGCAGCAGCAGCTTGAAGGAGCAGCAGCAGCTTGAAGGAGCAGCAGCAGCTTGAAGAAGCAGCAGCATCTTGAAGGAGCAGCAGCCAGCTTGAAGGAGCACAGCAGAGCAGCTTGAAGGAGCAGCAGCAGCTTGAAGGAGCAGCAGCAGCTTGTAGGAGTAGCAGCAGCAGCTTGAAGGAGCAGCAGCAGCTTGAAGAAGCAGCAGCAGCTTGAAGGAGCAGCAGCAGCTTGAAGGACCCGCATCAGCAGCAGCTTGAAGGAGCAGCTGCAGCTTGAAGGAGCAGCAGCAGCTTGAAGGAGCAGCAGCAGCTTGAAGGAGCAGCAGCAGCTTGAAAGAGCAGCAGCAGCTTCAAGGAGCAGCAGCAGCTTGAAGGAGCAGCAGCAGCAGCTTGAAGGAGCAGCAGCAGCTTGAAGGAGCAGCAGCAGCTTGAAGGAGGAGCAGCAGCTTGAAGAAGCAGCAGCATCTTGAAGGAGCAGCAGCAGCTTGAAGGAGCAGCAGCAGCTTGAAGAAGCAGCAGCAGCTTGAAGGAGCAGCAGCAGCTTGAAGGAGCAGCTGCAGCTTGAAGGAGCAGCAGCAGCTTGAAGGAGCAGCAGCATCTTGAAGGAGCAGCTGCAGCTTGAAGGAGGAGCAGCAGCTTGAAGGAGCAGCAGCAGCTTGAAGGACCAGCATCAGCAGCAGCTTGAAGGAGCAGCTGCAGCTTGAAGGAGCAGCAGCAGCTTGAAGGAGCAGCAGCAGCTTGAAGGAGCAGTAGCAGCTTGAAGGAGCAGCAGCAGCTTCAAGGAGCAGCAGCAGCTTGAAGGAGCAGCAGCAGCAGCTTGAAAGAGCAGCAGCAGCTTGAAGGAGCAGCAGCAGCTTGAAGGAGCAGCAGCAGCTTGAAGGAGCAGAGCAGCTTGAAGGAGGCAGCTGCAGCTTGAAGGAGCAGCAGCAGCTTGAAGAGCAGCAGCAGCTTGAAGGAGCAGCTGCAGCTTGAAGGAGCAGCAGCAGCTTGAAGGAGCAGCAGCAGCTGAAGGAAGCAGCAGCAGCTTGAAGAAGCAGCAGCAGCTTGAAGGATCAGCTGCAGCTTGAAGGAGCAGCAGCAGCTTGAAGGAGCAGCAGCAGCTTGAAGGAGCAGCAGCAGCTTAAAGGAGCAGCAGCAGCTTGAAGGAGCAGCAGCAGCTTGAAGGAGCAGCAGCAGCTTGAAGGAGCAGCAGCAGCTTGAAGGAGCAGCAGCAGCTTGAAGGAGCAGCAGCAGCTTGAAGGAGCAGCAGCAGCTTGAAGGAGCAGCTGCAGCTTGAAGGAGCAGCAGCAGCTTGAAGGAGCAGCAGCTTGAAAAAGCAGCAGCAGCTTGAAGGAGCAGCAGCAGCTTGAAGGAGCAGCAGCAGCTTGAAGGAGCAGCAGCAGCTTGAAGGAGCAGCAGCAGCTTGAAGGAGCAGTAGCAGCTTGAAGTAGGAGCAGCAGCTTTGAAGGACCGAGCAGCAGCTTCAAGGAGCAGCAGCAGCTTGAAGGAGCAGCAGCATCTTGAAGGAGCAGCAGCAGCTTGAAGGAGGCAGCAGCAGCTGAAGGAGCAGCGCACTTAAAAGAGCAGCAGCAGCTTAAGGAGCAGCAGCAGCTTGAAGAGCAGCAGCAACTTGAAGGAGCAGCAGCAGCTTGAAGAGCACCAGCACAGCTTGAAGAGCAGCAGCAGCTTGAAGGACCAGCAGCAGCTTGAAGGAGCAGCAGCAGCTTGAAGGAGCAGTAGCAGCTTGAAGGGGTACCAGCAGGTTGAAGGAGCAGCAGCAGCTTGAAGGACCAGCAGTAGCTTGAAGGAGCAGCAGCAGCTTGAAGGAGCAGCAGCAGCTTGAAGGAGCAGCAGCAGCTTGAAGGAGCAGCAGCAGCTTGAAGGAGCAGCAGCAGCTTGAAGGAGCAGCAGCAGCTTGAAGGAGCAGCTGCAGCTTGAAGGAGCAGCAGCAGCTTGAAGGAGCAGCAGCTTGAAAAAGCAGCAGCAGCTTGAAGGAGCAGCAGCAGCTTGAAGGAGCACTGCAGCTTGAAGGAGCAGCAGCAGCTTGAAGGAGCAGCAGCAGCTTGAGGAGCAGCAGCAGCTTCAGGAGCAGCAAGCAGCTTGAAGGAGCAGCAGCCGCTTGAAGGAGCAGCAGCAGCTTTAAGGAGCAGCAGCACTTGAAGGAGCAGCAGCACTTAAAAGGCAGCAGCACTTAAAGGAGCAGCAGCAGCTTGAAGGAGCAGCAGCAGCTTGAAGGAGCAGCAGCAGCTTGAAGGAGCACCAGCAGCAGCTTGAAGGAGCAGCAGCAGCTTGAAGGACCAGCAGCAGCTTGAAGGAGCAGCAGCAGCTTGAAGGAGCAGTAGCAGCTTGAAGGGGTAGCAGCAGATTGAAGGAGCAGCAGCAGCTTGAAGGACCAGCAGTAGCTTGAAGGAGCAGCAGCAGCTTGAAGGAGCAGCAGCAGCTTGAAGGAGCAGCTGCAACTTGAAGGAGCAGCAGCAGCTTGAAGGAGCAGTAGCAGCTTGAAGGAGCAGCAGCAGCTTGAAGGAGCAGCAGCGCTTGAAGGAGCAGCAGCAGCTGAAGGAGCAGCAGCAGCTTGAAGGAGCAGCAGCGCTTTAAGGAGCAGCAGCAGCTTGAAGGACCAGCAGCAGCTTGAAGGAGCAGCAGCAGCTTCAATGAGCAGGGAGCAGCTTGAAGGAGCAGCTGCAGCTTGAAGGAGCAGCAGCAGCTTGAAGGAACAGCAGCAGCTTGAAGGAGCAGCAGCAGCTTGAAGGAGCAGCAGCAGCTTGAAGGAGCGCACAGCTTGAAGGAGGCAGCAGCAGCTTGAAGGAGCGCAGCAGCTTGAAGGAGCAGCAGCAGCTTGAAGGAGCAGCAGCAGCATGAAGGAGCAGCAGCAGCTTGAATGAGCAGCAGCAGCTTGAAGGAGCAGCAGCAGCTTGAAGGAGCAGCAGCAGCTTGAAGGAGCAGCAGCAGCTTGAAGGAGCAGCAGCAGCTTGAAGGACCAGCAGCAGCTTGAAGGACCAGCAGCAGCTTGAAGGACTAGCAGCAGCTTGAAGGACCAGCAGCAGCTTGAAGGACCAGCAGCAGCTTGAAGGAGCAGCAGCAGCTTTAAGGACAGCAGCAGCTTGAAGGAGCACAGCAGCTTGAAGGAGCAGCAGCCGCTTGAAGGAGCACAGCAGCTTGAAGGAGCAGCAGCAGCTTGAAGGAGCAGCAAACAGCTTGAAGGAGCAGCAGCAGCTTGAAAGAGCAGCAGCAGCTTGAAGGAACAGCAGCAGCTTGAAGGAGCAGCAGTAGCTTGAAGGAGCAGCAGCAGCTTGAAGGAGCAGCAGCAGCTTGAAGGAGCAGCAGCAGCTTGAAGGAGCAGCAGCAGCTTGAAGGAGCAGCAGCAGCTTGAAGGAGCAGCAGTAGCTTGAAGGAGAAGCAGCAGCTTGAAGGAGCAGCAGCAGCTTGAAGGAGCAGCAGCAGCTTGAAGGAGCAGCAGCTGCTTGAAGGAGCAGCAGCAGCTTGAAGGAGCAGCAGTAGCTTGAAGGAGCAGCAGCAGCTTGAAGGAGCGCAGCAAACTTGAAGGAGCAGCAGCAGCTTGAAGAAGCAGCAGCAGCTTGAAGGAGCAGCAGCAGCTTGAAGGAGCAGCAGCAGCTTTAAGGGCCCGCAGCAGCTTGAAGGACAGCAGCCCGCTTGAAGGAGCACAGCAGCTTGAAGGACCAGCAGCAGCTTGAAGAACCAGCAGCAGCTTGAAGGACCAGCAGCAGCTTGAAGGAGCAGCAGCAGCTTGAAGGAGCAGCAGCAGCTTGAAGGACCAGCAGCAGCTTGAAGGACCAGCAGCAGCTTGAAGGAGCAGCAGCAGCTTGAAGGAGCAGCAGCAGCAGCTTGAAGGAGCAGCAGCAGCTTGAAGGACCAGCAGCAGCTTGAAAGGACCAGCAGCACTTGAAGGACCAGCAGCAGCTTTAAAGGAAACCCGCAGCAGCTTTAAGGACCAGCAGCAGCTTGAAAGGGGCAGCAGCACTTGAAGGAGCAGCAGCAGCTTGAAGGAGCAGCAGCAGCTTGAAGGAGCAGCAGCAGCTTGAAGGAGCAGCAGGAGCTTGAAGGAGCAGCAGCAGCTTGAAGAAGCAGCAGCAGCTTGAAGGAGCATCTGCAGCTTGAAGGAGCAGCACAGCTTGAAATACCAGCAGCAGCTTGAAGGACCAGCAGCAGCTTGAAGGAGCAGCACCAGCTTGAAGGAGCAGCAGCAGCTTGAAGGACCAGCAGCAGCTTGAAGGAGCAGCATCAGCTTGAAGGAGCAGCAGCAGCTTGAAGGACCAGCATCAGCTTGAAGGAGCAGCAGCAGCTTGAAGGACCAGCAGCAGCTTGAAGGAGCAGCAGCAGCTTGAAGGAGCAGCAGCAGCTTGAAGGAGCAATACCTTGAAGTATCATCATGTTTATATTAATGTTATACAGTACCGACAAGATGAGGAATTAGAGACTTGTGCAACACCTGGGTCTCTACTTGACAACGTTTCGCCCAACACAGCTTTATCAGTGCTTTATCAAGACTACATACGAAGGCACTGAGGAGGTCGCTGGTTATCGAAGTCTTTAGATGAAGATAATGAAGATACCCCAGGTGATGCACCTGTATCTGAGTCCTCATCTTGAAGGAGCAGCGTCCAGAAGTAGGAGCGTCCAGAAGTAGCAGCGTCCAGAAGTAGCAGCGTCCAGAAGTAGCAGCGTCCAGAAGTAGCAGCGTCCAGAAGTAGCAGCGTCCAGAAGTAGCAGCGTCCAGAAGCAGTAGCGACCTGAAGTAGCAGCGGCCTAATTAGCAGCGGCCTGAAGTAAAAGCATCCTGAAGTAACAGAGTCCTGAAGTAGCAGCGTCCAGAAGTAGCAGCGTCCAGAAGTAGCAGCGTCCAAAAACAGCAGCGGCTTGAAGTAGCAGAGTCCTGAAGTAGCAGTGGCCTGAAACAGCAGCGTCCAGAAGTAGCAGCGTCCTGAAGTAGCAGCGGCCTGAAGAAGCAGCGTCGTAAAGTAGCATCGTCCAGAAGTTGCAGAGTCGTCAAGTAGCAGCGTTGTAAAGTAGCAGCGTCCTGAAGTAGTAGCGTCGCGAAGTAACAGCGTCCTGAAATAGCGTCCTGGAGTAGCAGCGTCCTGAAGTAGCAGCGTCGTAAAGTAGCAGCATCCTGAATTAGTAGTGTCCTAAAGTAGCAGCGTTCTGAAATAGCGCCCTGGAGTAGCAGCGTCCTGGAGACAGCGTTCTAGAGTAGCAGCGTCCTGAAGTAGCAGCGTTCTGGAGTAGCAGCATCCTGGAGTAGCAGCGTCCTGAAGTAGCAGCGTCCTGAAATAGCAGCGTTCTGAAGTAGCAGCGTCCTGAAATAGCAGCGTTCTGAAATAACAGCGTCCTGAAGTAGGAGCGTCCTGCAGTAGTAACGTCCTGCAATAACAGCGTTCTGAAGTGAGGAGAGCGTCCTGAATACAACGTCCTGCAATAACAGCGTCCTGAAGTAGCAACGTCCTGCAATAACAGCGTCCTGAAGTAGCAACGTCCTGCAATAACAGCGTCCTGAAGTAGCAACGTCCTGCAATAACAGCGTTCTGAAGTAGCAGCGTCCTGAAGTAGCAACGTCCTGCAATAACAGCGTTCTGAAGTAGCAGCGTCCTGAAGTAGCAACGTCCTGCAATAACAGCGTCCTGAAGTAGCAACGTCCTGCAATAACAGCGTTCTGAAGTAGCAGCGTCCTGAAGTAGCAACGTCCTGCAATAACAGCGTTCTGAAGTAGCAGCGTCCTGAAGTACAACGTCCTGCAATAACAGCGTTCTGAAGTAGCAGCGTCCTGAAGTAGCAACGTCCTGCAATAACAGCGTCCTGAAGTAGCAGCGTCCTGAAGTAGCAACGTCCTGCAATAACAGCGTCCTGAAGTAGCAAAGCTCCCCAGATACTCATTTATTTCATACTATTTATTTTATGCTAGTTATTTGATAGTAGTTATTTCGCCTCGTTATTTTACAATGTTTCTGTCCATCCTGAGATACATCACTGGTTAACAGGGTTTCAGAATCCTTCTGTAAGTGCCCAAGACTTTTTTGTGTGTTAGAGAACAGTTCTTCTTTTTCTCCTTTCGTGTGCTCAAGGCCATTCAAGTTCCACGGTTATTAGTACACGAAATGCCTAACTAACTTACCAGCCACGACTGTGATTTTGGCAATTACCAGACAGAATCATTTTACGGTCTCGTAATATATAACTCACTCGGTGTTGAGCCATTATCGAAGATTCCAAGCCATTGGACTCCCTGATTATTGTCTATCAAAACTTCCAATAAAAATGAACATCTGAAGAGTTAATTCTAGAGCGTAACTGCGAATTTATGCCTTGATTATAGCAATCTGAATAAAACATAAATTACAGCGAGCATTAGAATGATAATGTGATTGGTCAGCAGTTTCCAGTGACCAGCAGAGTTGCCAAGTGATCAATAAATCTCCTTCCTCATGATTTCTACCTCCTTAAAGTCATCCATCTTTTACCTTATTTACGATAGTCAATTTCTTGTTTTCATACTCGCTACGTCTTGGCATCAAGTCGTACATTTCTAGCGCTTGACAGTGAAGCAAAAGAGGGTGAGATATCCCCGGCATCGTACGTCAATTCGGTGCCGAAAATTTCCAAGATGACCATGTGTAATAACGCAAGGGTGGTTCACTGGAAGGCTGGGCAAGAGGCTGCTATGCTCTTAATGCTATAGAACTGTCAGTCCCGTTATTCTCAAGAGTACACTCAACTTTACATTAAACTCTGTTCATCACGGTTTCCCAGTTTCTCCTTAGCGAATGTTCTTAATATATAAAATTAATTGATTTTATTTGAATAGACATTGGCTTTTCGTGTACATTAATGGGGAATAAAAAGAAAGTTTTTTTTTTGAAATGCGAGGAAATTAGAATGTGTTGGTGTAAGATAGTATCAGAGCAGACAAGGCGTACGAAGACTAGGATTTGAGAGCCAGACCCACATTACCATATTTACTGCCCCCCCCAGGGGGGGGGGGGAGAGCAACTAACACAAGTCGTAAACTGGGCTCCAGTTGCCGTGTGTTATAGATCCCAGCAGCGATAAGGCCTGTCAAACATGTTTATATGTCGCCATGGTAACATCTCCCAGCCCTGCAGCCTAAACTTCAAATTTTGACAGGACAAACGACGAAGAATCAGTCTAGATTCTCACGAATCTCATGATTCATTTTCCTTTTCATAAATTTAGATTCTTGTTTATATAGATTCAAATCCAAAAAATAGATGTAAAACTTACGCATGATCATTTTTTCTCTAGTAAATTCAGGTAATTCCTTAATAGATTCGTGTACTTTTCGAAGATTTATATCTTTCATTTCATAGATTCAGGTCCTTCATATTGTTAAAATAATTATAACCATATTTTTTTTAAAGGGGTAGACCAGAAAGCCAGCGGAAGGCCTCGGTCAGATGACCAAAAGCTTCAGTGGCGGGTCATCATATGACTAAGACCCGCGTCAGACAACACTTGTCCTGTTTCCTGACAAATCTTACCTAACCTACCTAACATTGTTAAACAAAATATGACTACCGATAAGTATATATCAGTCAGTATGTATACGCTTCGTTTATTTAAATCCTTGTTAAACATATATATGCTTGTTTATTTAAATCTTTCTTAAAGTATATATATGCTTGGTTTATTTAAATCCTTGTTAAAGTATATATATGCTTGGTTTATTTAAATCCTTGTTAAAGCATATATATGCTTGGTTTATTTAAATCCTTGTTAAAGTATATATATGCTTGGTTTATTTAAATCCTTGTTAAAGTATATATATACTTGGTTTATTTAAATCCTTGTTAAAGTATTGTGCCTGGTAAAAGGGCCATGTGTAGCCTTAATGATCCTAGTGTAGTCGACATTGGTTTTAAATCCTTTAAACCTAAACCATTACTTAATATTCAGTAGTGTCAGCTTCTCTTCACTCTTTTCACTGAGTGCTTGTATCATGTGTTCACTGAGTGCTTGTACATGTGTTCACTGAGTGCTTGTACATGTGTTCACTGAGTGCTTGACATGTGTTCACTGAGTGCTTGTACATGTGTTCACTGAGTGCTTGTACATGTGTTCACTGAGTGCTTGTACATGTGTTCACTGAGTGCTTGTACATGTGTTCACTGAGTGCTTGTACATGTGTTCACTGAGTGTTTGTACATGTGTTCACTGAGTGTTTGTACATGTGTTCACTGAGTGTTTGTACATGTGTTCACTGAGTGCTTGTACATGTGTTCACTGAGTGTTTGTACATGTGTTCACTGAGTGCTTGTACATGTGTTCACTGAGTGCTTGTACATGTGTTCACTGAGTGTTTGTACATGTGTTCACTGAGTGTTTGTACATGTGTTCACTGAGTGTTTGTACATGTGTTCACTGAGTGTTTGTACATGTGTTCACTGAGTGTTTGTACATGTGTTCACTGAGTGTTGTACATGTGTTCACTGAGTGTTTGTACATGTGTTCACTGAGTGTTTGTACATGTGTTCACTGAGTGTTGTACATGTGTTCACTGAGTGATTTGTACATGTGTTCACTGAGTGTTTGTACATGTGTTCACTGAGTGTTTGTACATGTGTTCACTGAGTGCTTTGTACATGTGTTCACTGAGTGTTTGTACATGTGTTCACTGAGTGTTTGTACATGTGTTCACTGAGTGCTTGTACATGTGTTCACTGAGTGTTTGTACATGTGTTCACTGAGTGCTTGTACATGTGTTCACTGAGTTTTGTACATGTGTTCACTGAGTGTTTGTACATGTGTTCACTGAGTGTTTGTACATGTGTTCACTGAGTGTTTGTACATGTGTTCACTAGTGCTTGTACATGTGTTCACTGAGTGTTTGTTACAGGGTGTTCACTGAGTGCTTGTACATGTGTTCACTGAGTGTTTGTACATGTGTTCACTGAGTGCTTGTACATGTGTTCACTGAGTGTTTGTACATGTGTTCACTGAGTGTTTGTACATGTGTTCACTGAGTGCTTGTACATGTGTTCACTGAGTGTTTGTACATGTGTTCACTGAGTGCTTGTACATGTGTTCACTGAGTGTTTGTACATGTGTTCACGGTGTAGAAGTGTTTGTACATGTGTTCACTGAGTGCTTGTACATGTGTTCACTGAGTACTTGTACATGTGTTCACTGAGTGTTTGTACATGTGTTCACTGAGTGCTTGTACATGTGTTCACTGAGTACTTGTACATGTGTTCACTGAGTGTTTGTACATCTGGAGGTATTTTATGTTTACAGAACGTACTTTAATTCCAATACTGCTATATTTAGGATTAAAATATTTTTGATTGGTGGTGTATAGGTGACATGCTGCTTTAATTATCTTCGCCTAAACAGGTTTAAACGCCATTAATCAACCAACATAGACTAAAATTCTCCTTTACATAGATTGTAATCTACATTTTTCTTTACATGAACTGACGTCAGTAAAGCTCTTATCTATGAGAATTTTTTTCCTTAGTCAGTACGAAAATTTTCAAGTCTGTCCATATACATTGTTGGTAAATACACCAAGTGGTATGTATCTCTATGTATATACCCAGAGAAGTGCGTATCTTTCAATGTATATATGCCGAGAGGTATTTATCTTTTACCTCACGTGCACGGCGAAGGGTGCATCTCCCAGTGCATTAGTTCTTATTTTAACAATAAAGGTGTTCATGGCTCTTAGCATACAAGCAAAACAGTCTTAAAGACCTTCCAACAATCGACAGATCTTAGACCTATCAAGTATCTTACACCTATAACCCAGCAAGCCACGTTGTTCCCTTCAGCTCTAAATGAAGAGACACACTGACTGCGATTTAATCCCCATACAGTTAAAAAAAACAACCTCGATTCGTTTTATAAAGAAGTATTAATTTATTTTATATCTGTTCACTGAGAGTTTCTGGTTAGTTAAACAGATCTTCCTCTGCCTAACTAACTGGCACTTCTAAAACTAAGAGATACATAGTTACAAGGAGGAGGCGCTGACAAGCGGGAGTAAAATATATAAAGCGAGGAAGTCTATCTTGTGCATGACAAGCTATTAAACTTGTTCATGATAATTTCTCATGAACGATTATCAGTAAATAAACTGAAGGAGAGACGGAAATTTAAACCATAATCCTGACAAGTCTTAGACCACTGATCTATGAGACTTCCAAGTCACAGACGGCTTGAAAGAAGTCAAAGTCTTCAATAAGGTTTTTACACAGAAAAAACATCGTTATTTGTGTATTAACGAGTGATACCTCACAAACACATTTGATACAGAACAAACCTTTCGTATAATGGACCGAGATTGACCGAAACGTCGTCTTCAGTATTTTATAATACTCCTGGTCCGTAGTAGTGGGTAGGTGCTCAAAGATTCCCATGAGGGTGGTGAGTGCCACAATCCTTCATAGTGGTGGTGAGTGCCACAATCCTTCATAGTGGTGGTGAGTGCCACAATCCTTCATAGTGGTGGTGAGTGCCACAATCCTTCATAGTGGTGGTGAGTGCCACAATCCTTCATAGTGGTGGTGAGTGTCACAATCCTTCATAGTGGTGGTGAGTGTCACAATCCTTCATAGTGGTGGTGAGTGCCACAATCCTTCATAGTGGTGGTGAGTGCCACAATCCTTCATAGTGGTGGTGAGTGCCACAATCCTTCATAGTGGTGGTGAGTGCCACAATCCTTCATAGTGGTGGTGAGTGCCACAATCCTTCATAGTGGTGGTGAGTGCACAATCTTCATAGTGTGGTGAGTGTCACAATCCTTCTAGTGGTGGTGAGGTACATCCTTCATAGTGGGAGTGCCACATCCTCATGTGGTGGTGAGTGTCACAATCCTTCATAGTGGTGGTGAGTGCCACAATCCTTCATAGTGGTGGTGAGTGCCACAGTCCTCCATGGTGATGGTGAGTGCCACAATCCTCTATGACAGTAGTGAGTGCCACAATCCTCCATGGTGTTGATGAGTGCCACAGTCCTCTATGACGGTGGTGAGTGCCACAGTCCTCCATGATAATGAGTGCCACAATCCTCAATGTTAGTGGTGAGTGCTACAATTCTCCATGACGGTGGTGAGTGCCATAATCCTCCATGGTGGTGGTGAGTGCCACAATCCTCCATGATGGTGGTGAGTGCCACAATTCTCCATGATGGTGGTGAGTGCCACAATTCTCCATGATGGTGGTGAATGCCACAATCCTCCATGATGGTGGTGAGTGCCACAATCCTCCACGATGGTGGTGAGTGCCACAGACCTCCATGATGGTGGTGAGTGCCACAATCCTCAATGTTAGTGGTGAGTGCTACAATTCTCCATGACGGTGGTGAGTGCCATAATCCTCCATGGTGGTGGTGAGTGCCACAATCCTCCATGACGGTGATGAGTGCTACAATCCTCCATGATGGTGGTGAGTGCCACAGACCTCCATGATGGTGGTGAGTGCCACAATCCTCCATGATGGTGGTGAGTGCCACAATCCTCCATGATGGTGGTGAGTGCCACAGACCTAAATGATGGTGGTTAGTGTCACAATCCTCCATGATGGTGGTGAGTGCCACAGACCTCCATGATGGTGGTGAGTGCCACAATCCTCCATGATGGTGGTGAGTGCCACAGACCTCCATGATGGTGGTGAGTGCCACAATCCTCCATGATGGTGGTGGTGAGTGCCACAATCCTCCATACCTTTATCTTTACTTTTGATATACCTTTGAAGAATTTCGAGAGTATATCTACTCTCTGAGCCCGGCCATGGGCCAGGCTCGTCTGGTGCTCGCCTGGTCAACCAGGCTGTTGCTGCTGGAGGCCCGTTGCGCCACATATCCATCACAGCCTGGTTAATCTGGCACCTGGTGAAGATACTTGTCTAGTTTCGTCTATAAGGCTTCAACACTTGTTCCAGCAGTGTTTCTGATATCTTCTGGTAAGATGTTGAAAAGTCTGGGACCCCGGATGTTGATACAGTGTTCCCTTATTGTCCCCACCGCGCCCCTGCTCATTTTGGCACTCACCACCTGAGGTGGTGAGTGTCAAAATCCTCCATGATAGTGGTGGTGAGTGCCACAATCCTCCATGATAGTGGTGGTGAGTGCCACAATCCCCATGATGGTAGTGGTGAGTGCCTCAATCATCCATGATGGTGGTGGTGAGTGCCACAATCCCCCATGATGGAGGTGGTGAGTGCCACTATCATCCATGATGGTGGTGGTGAGTGCCGCAATCCTCCATGATGGTGGTGGTGAGTGTCACAATCCCACATGATGGTGGTGGTGAGTGCCATTCCTCCATGATGGTAGTGGTGAGCGCCGCAATCCTCCATGATAGTAGTGAGTGCCACAATCCTCCATGATGGTGGTGAGTGCCACAATCCTCCATGATGGTGGTGAGTGTCACAATCCTCCATGATGGTGGTGAGTGCAACAATCCTCCATGATGGTGGTGGTGAGTGCCATAATCCTCCATGGTGGTGGTGGTGAGTTCCACAATCCTGCATGATGGTGGCGAGTGTCACAATCATTCATGAAGGTGGTGGTGAGTGCCACAATCCACCATGATGGTGGTGAGTGCCACAATCCTCAATGTTGATGGTGAATGCCACAATCTTCCATGATGGCGCTGAGTGTCACAATCCTCCATGATGGTGGTGGTGAGTGCCACAATCCTCCATGATAGTGGTGGTGAGTGCCACAATCCTCCATGACGGTGGTGGTGAGTGCCACAATCCTCCATGATTGTGGTGGTGAGTGTCACAATCCTCCATGATAGTGGTGGTGAGTGCCACAATCTCCCATTATGGTGGTGGTGAGTGCCACAATCCTCCATGATGGTGGTGGCGAGTGCCACATCCTCCATGACGGGGGTGCTGAGGCCACAATCCTCCATGATGGTGGTGGGAGTGCCACAATCCTCCATGATGGTGGTGGTGAGTGCCACAATCCTCCATGATGGTGGTGGTGAGTGCCACAAACCTCCATGATGGTGGTGGTGAGTGCCACAATCCTCCTTGATGGTGATGGTGAGTGCCACAATCCTCCATGATGGTGGTGGTGAGTGCCACAATTCTCCATGATGGTGGTGGTGAGTGCCACAATCCTCTATGACGGTGATGGTGAGTGCCACAATCCTCCATGACGGTGGTGGTGGGTGCCACAATCCTCCATGGCGGTGGTGGTGAGTGCCACAATCCTCCATGACGGAGGTGGTCGGTGCCACAATCCTCCATGATGGTGGTGGTGAGTGCCACAATCCTCCATGATAGTGGTGGTGAGTGCCACAATTCTCCATTACGGGTGGGGGAGTCCCAAAAATCCTCCATGACGTTGTGGTTAGTGCCAAAATCCTCCATGATGGTGGTGGTGAGTGCCACAATCCTCCATGATGGTGGTGGTGAGTGCCACAATCCTCCATGATGGTGGTGGTGAGTGCCACAATCCTCCATGATGGTGGTGGTGAGTGCCACAATCCTTCATGATGGTGGTGGTGAGTGCCACAATCCTCCATGATGGAGGTGGTGAGTGCCACGATCCTCCATGATGGTGATGGTGAGTGCCACAATCCTCCATGATGGTGGTGGTGAGTGCCACAATCCTCCATGATGGTGGTGGTGAGTGCCACAATCCTCCATGATGGTGATAGTGAGTGCCACAATCCTCCATGACGGTGGTGGTGGGTGCCACAACCCTCCATGATGGTGGTGGTGAGTGCCACAATCCTCCATGACGGAGGAGGTGGGTGCCACAATCCTCCATGATGGTGGTGGTGAGTGCCACAATCCTCCATGATGGTGTTGGAGAGTGCCACAATCCTCCATGATGGTGGTGGTGAGTACCACAATACTCCATTACGGTGGTGGTGAGTGCCACAATCCTCCATGATGGTGGTGGTGAGTGCCAAAATTCTCTATGATGGTTGTGGTGAGTGCCAAAATCCTCCATGACGGTGGTGATGAGTGCCACAATCCTCCATAACGGTGGTGGTGGGTGCCACAATCCTCCATGATGGTGGTGGTGAGTGCCACAATCCTCCATTATGGTGGTGGTGAGTGTCACAATCCTCCATGACGGTGGTGGTGAGTGCGACAGTCCACCATGATGGTGGTGAGTACCACAATCCTCCATGATGGTGGTGAGTGCAACAATTCTCCATGATGTGGGTGAGTGTCACAATCCTCCATGATGGTGGTGAGTGCCACAATCCTCCACGATGGTGGTGAGTGCCACAATCCTCCATGATGGGGGTGAGTGTCACAATCCTCCATGATGGTGGTGAGTGCCACAATCCTAGATGATGGTGGTGAGTGTCACAATCCTCCATGATGGTGGTGGTGAGAGCCATAATCCTCCATGATGGTGGTGGTGAGTTCCACAATCCTCCATGATTGTGGCGAGTGTCACAATCCTTCATGAAGGTGGTGGTGAGTGCCACAATCCACCATGATGGTGGTGAGTGCCACAATCCTCAATGTTGATGGTGAATGCCACAATCTTCAATGATGGTGCTGAGTGTCAAAATCCTCCATGATGGTGATGTTGAGTGCCACAATCCTTCATGATGGTGGTGGTGAGTGCCACAAGCCTCCATGATGGTGGTGGTGAGTGCCACAATCCTCCATGATGGTGGTGGTGAGTGCCACAATCCTCCATGATGGTGGTGGTGAGTGCCACAATCCTCCATGATGGTGGGGTGAGTGGCCACAATCCTCCATGATGTGGTGGTGGTGCCACAATCCCTCATGATGGTGGTGGTGAGTGCAACAATCCTCCATGATGGTGGTGGCTGAGTGCACAATCCTCCATGAAGGTGTGGTGAGTGCCACAACCCTTTCCATGACTGGGGTGGTGAGTGCCACATCCCCATGATGGTTGGTGAGTGCCCACAATCCTCCATGATCGTGGGGTGAGTGCCACAATCCTCCATGATGGTGGGTGGGGTCCAATCCTCCATGATGGGGTGGTGAGTGACGCAATCTTCCATGATGTGGTGGTGAGTGCCACAACCCTTTCATGATGTGGTGGTGAGTGCACAATCCCCATGATGTGGTGGTGAGTGCCACAATCCTCCATGATGGGGGGGTGAGTGCACAATCCTCCATGATGGTGGTGGTGAGTGCCACAATCCTCCATGATGTTGGTGGTGAGTGCCACAATCCTCCATGATGGTGGTGGTGAGTGCCACAATTCTCCATGATGGTTGTGGTGAGTGCCAAAGTCCTCCTTGATGGTGGTGAGTTTCACAATCCTTCATGAAGGTGACGGTGGGTGGCACAATATACCATGATGGTGGTTAGTGCTACAATCCACCATGATGGTGGTGAGTGCCACAATCTTCCATGATGGCGGTGAGTGTCACAATCCTCCATGCTGGTGGTGGTGAGTGCCACAATCCTCCCTTATAAGAACATAAGAACGATGGAACACTGCAGAAGGCCTACTGGCCCATGCGAGGCAGGTCCAAGTCTCCTACCGGCTTAAGCCAATGCACCCAACCTAGTCAGGTCAGGTCTCATTGACTTAATGGAGTAACACGGCAACCGACCTGGTAGCACAAGCTATCAGGTCTAACTCACACCCACCCACTTCTACTCATGTATTTATCCAACCTATTTTTAAAGCTACACAACGTTCTGGCCTCTATAACGGTACTTGGGAGTTTGTTCCACTCATCCACAACTCTATTACCAAACCAGTACTTTCCTATATCCTTCCTGAATCTGAATTTTTCCAACTTAAAACCATTGCTGCGAGTCCTGTCTAGGCTAGATATTTTCAGCACACTATTTACATCCCCTTTATTTATTCCTCTCTTCCATTTATACACCTCAATCATATCCCCCCTAATTCTACGTCTTTCTAGAGAGTGCAGTTTCAGGGCCCTTAGTCTATCCTCATAGGGAAGGTTTCTGATACATGGGATCAACTTTGTCATCCTCCTTTGTACATTTTCCAGAGAATTTATATCCATTCTGTAATACGGTGACCAAAACTGTGCAGCATAATCTAAATGAGGCCTAACCAAGGATGTATTGAGTTGAAGAACAACCTGAGCACTCCTATTATTTATGCTACTTGATATGAAGCCAAGGATTCTATTAGCTTTATTGCGAACACTTATGCACTGTTGTCTTGGTTTCAGATTACTGCTAACCAGAACTCCTAAATCTTTTTCGCAATCCGTAATATTAAGATCTACATTATTTAGTTTATATGTGGCATGGTTATTGTCCTGTCCAACATTTAGAACTTTGCATTTGTCTATATTAAACTGCATCTGCCACTTCTCCGACCACTGTATCAGTCTATTCAAATCTTCCGGAGTGCTCTAATGTCCTCGTCAGAATGAATTCGACGGCCTATTTAGGTGTCAATGGCAAACTTGCTTATGTCGCTCTTTATGCCTTCATCAATGTCGTTTATGTAGATTGTGAACAACAGGGAGCCCAACACTGACCCCTGTGGAACACCGCTCGTGACGCTTCCCCACTCTGATTTCTCCCCATTTATGCAAACTATCTGCTGCCTATTTGTCAACCATGCCTCTATCCAGGAAAAAATCTCTCCTCCTATTCCATGTGCTTTAATTTTCCTCAATAGTCTCTGATGTGGGACCCTGTCAAAAGCCTTACTGAAGTCCATATACACAATATCATATTCATTACCATGATCTACCTCCTCAAATACCTTAGTGAAAAAAGTTAATAAATTCGTAAGGCAGGAACGCCCCTTTGTAAAACCATGCTGAGATTCGTTGATTAATTTATGCTTTTCAAGGTGGCTACGAACTGCCTCGGCAATTATTGATTCCATAAATTTTCCCACTATGGAGGTTAGGCTTATTGGTCTATAGGTCTATATGGTGGTGGTGAGTGCCAGAATCCTCCATGATTGTGGTGGTGAGTGCCACAATCCGCCATGATGGTGATGGTGAGTGCCACAATCCTCGATGATGGTGGTGAGTGTCACAATCCTCCATGATGGTGGTGGTGAGTGCCACAATCCTCCATGATGGTGGTGGTGAGTGCCACAATCCTCCATGATGGTGGTGGTGAGTGTCACACTCCTCCATGATGGTGGTGGTGGTGAGTGCCAAAGACCTCCACGATGGTGGTGGAGAATGTCACAATATTGGAGTCTGGAAGATCTGATCAAAACGTAGGTACAACCCACTTCATTAGAAGACATGGAGAATGTCTATACCTGCAGTTTACCTGGAGAGTTTACCTGCAGTTTATCCGTAGTTTACCTGGAATTTACCTGCAGTTTATCCGCAGTTTAAATGGAGTTTACTTTGAGAAGCTTCCGTAGGTCACCGCCGTTCATCTAGCTCGTTCATCTTTTCTCGCATTTGCTCGTTCGGAGCTCTTTTATCTTGCTCGTCATCTGCTCGTTCACTAGTCGTTCATATTTCCGTTTATCTTGATGTCATCTAGCTCGTTATCTTGCTCCCGGGCATCTTGTCTTTATCTAGCTCGTTTTAATTTTTCTCTTTTTCTTGTCTTCATCTTGCTCGTTCACTGTCATTCATCTTCTCGTTTTTATCTAGTTTTGTTAATCTTTCTCGTTCTTTACTCATTCATATTGCTCGCCCTCTACCGTTCATCTAGCCGTTCATCTTGCCGTTCATCTAGTTTTGTTAATCTTGCCGTTCTCTTCCTCCTCATCTAGCTCGTTATCAGCTCATTCATCTTGTCGTTATCTAGCCGTTAATCTTTCCCCGTCATCAGCTCGTTAATCTTCTCGTTCATCTTGTTGTTCATCTAGCCGTTTAAACTTTCTCTCCTAGATCGTTATCTGCTCGTTCATCTAGCTCGTTCATCTTTCTCGTTCATCTACTCGTTCTCTTTTCGTTCATCTTGCCGTTCATTAGCTCTTTCATCTTGGAGTTTCTAGCTCGTTTAAACTTGCCGTTACTTCCCCGCCTTTAGCCATTAATCTTTCTCGTTCACTTTCTGTTCATCTAGCCGTTTATCTTGCTGTTCATCTTGCTCGTTTATCGCCGTTAATCTTGCTCGTTTATCTTTCCCACTCTTCATCATAATCTTGCTCGTTTATTTTCTCGTTCACTGCTCGTTTATTTAGCTCGGGATCTTGCTCGTTAACTAGCTTTTCTTTGGATTCTCTATCGTTTCTTTCTCGTTCATCTTCTCGTCATCAGCCCCTTCACTTGCCGTTATCTTACTCGTTATCTGCCCCGTTTATCTTTGGGCGTTCATCTTTGGGAGTTCATTTGTCGTTCATCTAGCACTTCTCTGGTCGTTCTCAGCCGTTCATCTTGTTAGTTAAACTTGCTCGTTCTCAGCTCGTTCATCTTGCTCTTCATCTTACTCGTTCATTAGCAGTCATCTTTGGGCGTTCCAGCTCGTCGTCTTGCTCGTTATCTTTCCGTTCACTAGTCGTTTATCTTTTGTTGTTTATCTTCTGTTCATCTAGCCCTTCATTTGCTGTTTTTATCTAGCTCGTTGCTTTCCGTTCCTCTTGCTCGTTCATCATGCTCGTTCATCATGTGTTCACCTTTCCGTTCATCTTGCTCGTTCCTCTTGCTCGTTCTCCCTTTCTCGTTCTTTGCTTTGTTATCGCTCGTTCATCTACTCATTCATCTTTCTCGTTTCTTTCTCGTTCACTTTCTCGTTCATTTGCTCGTTCATCTTCCCGTTTATCTAGCTATTCTCTTTTCGTTCATCTTGCTTTCACTTCTCATTCACTTTCCATTATCTTTCTCGTTCACTTGCTCGTTCATCTAGTCTTTTATCTTTGATGTTCATCTTGTCGTTCATCTTGCCCTTTTCATTTTGGCTCTTTTCATCTTGCCCCCTTTAATTTTTTTCCTGGTTCATCTGCTCGTTCACCCCCCCGGGTTCATCTTGCTTTTCATCTTGCTTGCCATCACTCTTTCATCTTGCCGTTCATCTAGTTTGTTTCATCTTCCTCTTTTCTAAACCCCGTTCATCTTGCTCGTTCATCTAGCTCATTCATCTTGCTCGTTAATCTTCCTCGTTCATCTTGCTCGTTCATCTGGCACGTTCATCTTGCTCGTTCATCTTGCTCGTTAATCTTGCTCGTTCATCTAGCTCATTCATCTTGCTCGTTCATCTAGCTCGTTCATCTTGCTCGTTAATCTTCCTCGTTCATCTTGCTCGTTCATCTAAGACGATCATCTTGCTCGTTTCTCTTGCTCGTTCATCATGCACGTTCTTCTTGCTCGTTCCTCTTGCTCGTTCATCATGCTCGTTCATAATGCTCGTTCATCTTGCTCGTTCATCTTGCTCGTTCATCTAGCTCAATCATCTTTCTCGTTCATCTTGCTCGTTCATCTTGCTCGTTCATCTTGCTCGTTCATCTAGCTCATTCATCTTGCTCGTTCATCATGCTCGTTCATCTTGCTCGTTCATCTTGCTCGTTCATCTTGCTCGTTCATCTTTCTCTTTCATCTAGCTCGTTCACCTTACTCGTTCATCTTGCTCGTTCATCTTGCTTGTTCATCTAGCTCGTTCATCTTGCTCGTTCATCTAGCTCGCTCATCTCGCTCGTTCATCAAGCTCATTCATCATGCTCGTTCATCTAGCTCATTCATCTTTCTCGTTCATCTAGCTCGTTCATCTTGCTCGTTCATCTTGCTCGTTCCTCTTGCTCGTTCATCTTGCTCGTTCATCATGCTCGTTCCTCTTGCTCGTTCATCTTGCTCGTTCATCATGCTCGTTCATCTTGCTTGTTCATCTTGCTCGTTCATCTTGCTCGTTCATTTAACTCGTTCATCTTGCTCGTTTATCTTCCTCGTTAATCTAGTTCGTTGATCTTGCTCGTTCATCTAGCTCATTCATCTTGCTCGTTCACCTTGCTCGTTCATCAAGCTCATTCATCTTGCTCGTTCATCTTGCTCATTCATCTTTCTCGTTCATCTAGCTCGTTCATCTTGCTCCTTCATCTTGCTCGTTCATCTTGCTCGTTCATCTGGCTCGTTCATCTTGCTCGTTCATCTTGCTCGTTCATCTTGCTCGTTCATCTAGCTCATTCATCTTGCTCGTTAATCTTCCTCGTTCATCTTGCTCGTTCATCTAGCACGTTCATCTTGCTCGTTCATCTTGCTCGTTAATCTAGCTCATTCATCTTGCTCGTTCATCTAGCTCGTTCATCTTGCTCGTTAATCTTCCTCGTTCATCTTGCTCGTTCATCTAAGACGTTCATCTTGCTCGTTTCTCTTGCTCGTTCATCATGCACGTTCATCCTGCTCGTTCCTCTTGCTCGTTCACCATGCTCGTTCATAATGCTCGTTCATCTTGCTCGTTCATCTTGCTCGTTCATCTAGCTCATTCATCTTTCTCGTTCATCTTGCTCGTTCATCTTGCTCGTTCATCTTGCTCGTTCATCTAGCTCATTCATCTTGCTCGTTCATCATGCTCGTTCATCTTGCTCGTTCATCTTGTTCGTTCATCTTGCTCGTTCATCTTTCTCTTTCATCTAGCTCGTTCACCTTATTCGTTCATCTTGCTCGTTCATCTTGCTTGTTCATCTAGCTCGTTCATCTTGCTCGTTCATCTAGCTCGTTCATCTCGCTCGTTCATCAAGCTCATTCATCTTGCTCGTTCATCTAGCTCATTCATCTTGCTCGTTCATCTAGCTCGTTCATCTTGCTCGTTCATCTTGCTCGTTCCTCTTGCTAGTTCATCTTGCTCGTTCATCATGCTCGTTCATCTTGCTTGTTCATCTTGCTCGTTCATCTTGCTCGTTCATCTAACTCGTTCATCTTGCTCGTTTATCTTCCTAGTTAATCTAGTTCGTTCATCTTGCTCGTTCATCTTGCTCGTTCATCTAGTTCTTTCATCTAAAACGTTCATCATGCTCGTTCATCTTGCTCATTCATCTAGCTCGTTCATCTTGCTCGTTCATCTTGCTCGCTCATCTAGCTCATTCATCTTGCTCGTTCATCTTGCTCGTTCATCTTGCTCGTTCATCTTGCTCGTTCATCTTGCTCGTTCATCTATCTCGTTCCTCTTGCTCGTTCCTCCTCGCCTTCCCACTTCAAGTGCCGTTCCTTACGCTTCAGTGGTCATTCAAAATTGGCTTTTCCTCACAGTGTTGAAAATCTAGGAAGCAAAAATAGAGCAAACATGTCCCCTGATAGACATGTAAACATGTCCCCTGATAGACATGTAAACATGTCCCCTGATAGACATGTAAACATGTCCCCTGATAGACATGTAAACATGTCCCCTGATAGACATGTAAACATGTCCCCTGATAGCCATGTAAACATGTCCCCTGATAGACATGTAAACAGGTCCCTTGATAGACATGTAAACATGTCCCCTGATAGACATGTAAACAGGTCCCTTGATAGACATGTAAACATGTCCCCTGATAGACATAGTAAACATGTCCCTGATAGACATGTAAACATGTCCCCTGATAGACATGTAAACAGGTCCCTTGATAGACATGTAAACATGTCCCCTGATAGACATGTAAACATGTCCCCTGATAGACATGTAAACAGGTCCCTTGATAGACATGTAAACATGTCCCCTGATAGACATGTAAACATGTCCCCTGATAGACATGTAAACATGTCCCCTGATAGCCATGTAAACATGTCCCCTGATAGACATGTAAACAGGTCCCTTGATAGACGTGTAAACAGTTCCTCTGATAGACATGTAAACATGTCCCCTGATAGACATGTAAACATGTCCCCTGATAGCCATGTAAACATGTCCCCTGATAGACATGTAAACAGGTCCCTTGATAGACGTGTAAACAGTTCCTCTGATAGACATGTAAACAAATCCTCTGATAGACATGAAACCAACTCTCCTGAGAAACATGAAAACATGTCCTCTAATAGACCTGCAAACATATCCCCTGGGAGACATGTAAACATGTCCCCTGGGAGACAGGTAAACATGTCCCCTGGGAGACAGGTAAACATGTCCCCTGGGAGACAGGTAAACATGTCCCCTGGGAGACAGGTAAACATGTCCCCTGGGAGACAGGTAAACATGTCCCCTGGGAGACAGGTAAACATGTCCCCTGGGAGACATGTAAACATGTCCCCTGGGAGACAGGTAAACATGTCCCCTGGGAGACATGTAAACATGTCCCCTGGGAGACATGCAAACATGCCCCCGGGGAGAAAGGTAAACAGTCCCCTGGGAGACATGTAACATGTCCCCTGGGAGACATTGAATAAATGTCCCCTGGGGAGACAGGGTAACATTGTCCCTGGGAGAATGAAACATGTCCCCTGGGAGCATGCAAACATGTCCCCTGGGAGGGACAGGTAAATACATTTCCCCTGGGAGACAGGTAAGCATGTCCCCCTGGGAGACAGGTAAACATGTCCCCTGGGAGACAGGTAAACATGTCCCCTGGGAGACAGGTAAAACTTGTCCCACTGGCGAGTCAGGTAAACATGTCCCCTGGGAGACAGGTACAACATGTCCCCTGGGGGAAATGTTAAACATGGCCCCTGGGTGACATGGTTTAAACATGGTCATCGGGGAGATCAGTGTAACATGTCCATGGAGACATGTAAACATGTCCCCTGGGAGACATGCAAAACATGTCCCCTGGGAGACAGGATTCTTGTCCCTGGGGACAGGTAAGCCATGTCCCCTGGGAGGACAGGTAAAACATGTCCACTGGGAGACAGGTAAACATGTCCCCTGGGAGGACAGCGTAAAACATGTCCCCTGGGAGACAGGTAAAACATGTCCCTGGGAGGACAGCGTAATCATGTCCCTGGGAGACATGTAAACATTGTCCCCTGGGAGACATGTAAACATGTCCCCTGGGAGGACAGGTAATCATGTCCCCTGGGAGTATTGTAAAACATGTCCCCTGGGAGGACATGCAAACATGTCCCTGGGTGACAGGTAAAACATGTCCCCTGGGAGACTGGTAAACATGTCCCTGGGAGTCAGGAACAGGTTAGACATTCCCTGGGGTGCACAGGTAAACATGTCCCATGGGGAGGACAGGTGGTACACTTGTCCCCTGGGGACAGGTAAAAATGTCACCTGGGTGACATGTAAACATTGTCCCCTGGGAGACAGGTAAACATGTCCCCTGGGATTGGTAGGACAATGTAAAAATGTCCCCTGGGAGACTGGTAAATCATGTCCCCTGGGTGAAGGTAAACATTGTCCCCTGGGAGGCATGTAAACATGGCCCCTGGGAGACATGCAAACATGTCCCCTGGGGACAGGTAACATGTCCCTGGGAGACTGGTAACATGTCCCTGGGGGACAGGTAAACAGTTCCCTGGGAGACAGGTAAACTTGTCCCTGGGAGACAGGGTAAAAAACATGTCCCCTGGAGGAGACATGTAAACATGTCCCCTGGGAGACATGTAAACATGTCCCCTGGGAGCTGAGGTAAAACATGTCCCCTGGGAGGACATGGTAACATGTCCCTGGGAGACAGGTAAACATGTACCCTGGAGACAGGTAAACATGTCTCTGGCAGACCAGGCAAACATGTCCCCTGGGAGACAGGTAAACATGTACCTGGGAGAAGGTAAACATGTCCGCTGGGAGACAGGTAAAACTGTCCCCTGGGAGAACAGGTAAACATTGGTTCCCTGGGAGACAGGTAAACAGGTCCCTGGGAGACAGGTTAACATGTCCTGGGAGACATGTAAAAACATGTCCCTGGGAGGAGGTAAACATGTCCCCTGGGTGATATGTAATCATGTCCCCTGGGAGACATGTAAACATGTCCCTGGGGACAGGTAAAAAACATGTCCCCTGGGAGACAGGTAAACATGTCCCTGGGCGACAGGTAAAAAAATGTCCCCGGGGAGACAGGTAAACATGTCCCCTGGAGGACATGTTTAACATGTCCCCTGGGAGACAGGTAAACATGTCCCCTGGGGAGACATGTAAACAAGTCACCCTGGGAGGAACTGTAAAACATGTCCTGGGTGACAGGTAAATAAACATGTCCCTGGGAGACAGGTAACATGTCCCCTGGGAGACAGGTAAACATGTCCCCTGGGTGACATGTATAACATGTCCCCCTGGGAGTACATGTAAACATGTCACTGGGTGAAGGTTAAAACATGTCCCCTGGGGACAGGTAAACATGTCCCCTGGGAGACAGGTAAAATGTCCCCTGGGAGGGACAGGTAAACATGTCCCCTGGGAGACGGTAAAATGTCCCTGGGAGACATGTAAACATGTCCCTGGGAGACAGGTAAACATGTCCTGGGCAGACATGAAACATGTCCCTGGAGAATGTAAACATGTCCCCTGGGGAGACAGGAAAAACATGTCCCCCTGGGAGACATGTAAACTTGTCCCCAGGGAGACATGCAAACATGTCCCGGGAGACAGGTAACATGTCCCATGGGAGACAGCGTAAACATATCCCCTGGGAGGAACAGGGTAAACAGGTCCCCTGGAAGGGACTTGGTAAACATGTCCCTGGAGACAGGTAAACATGTCCCTGGGTGTCATGTAAAATGTCCCATGGGAGGACGGGGTAAACATGTCCCCTGGGAGCAGTGTAAAATACTTGTCCCCTGGAAGACAGGTAAACATGTCCCCTGGTAGGTCAGTAAACATTGTCCCCTGGGTGAGGAGACGACAGGTAAACATGTCCACCTGGCAGACAGGGTAATCATGTCCCATGGGAGACAGGTAATCATGTACCCTGGAGACAGGTAAACATGTCCCCTGGGTGACTGGGGTAAACATGTCCCCTGGGAGGGACAGGTAATATGTCCTGGGAGGACAGTGTAAACCTGTCCCCTGGGAGCAAGGGGAAACATGTCCTGGTGTCTTGTAAACATGTTCCCCTGGGAGACAGGTAAACATGTCAACTGGGAGACATGTAAACATTGTCCCCTGGGAGACATTGTATATCATGTCCCCTGGGAGACAGGGTAAACATGTCACCGGGGAGTCAGGTAAACAGGTCCACTGGGAGTCAGGTAAACATGTCCCCTGGGCAGACAGGTAAACATGTCCCCTGGGAGACATGTTAACATGTCCCCTTGGGAGACAGGGTAAACATGTCCCCAGCGGAGAACAATGAAAAACATGTTCCCTGCGGAGGACATGTAATCTTGTCCTGGAGACAGGTAAAATGTCCCTGGGAGTCTGGTAAACATGTACCCTGGGGAGACAGAGTAAAACATGTCCCCTGGGAGACATGTAAACATGTCCCCTGGGAGACATGAAAACATGCACTGGGAGACAGGGTATACATGTCCCCTGGGCGACAGGTAAACATGTCCCCGGGGAGACAGGTAAACATGTCCCTGGAAAGACAGGTAAAACATGTCCCTGGGAGACATGTAAACATGTCCCATGGGGAGACATGTAAACATGTCCCCTGGGAGACAGAGGGTAACATGTCCACTGGGGAGACAGGTAAACATGTCTCCCTGGGGACAGGGTAAACTGGTCCCCTGGGAGACTGGTAAACATGTCCCTGGGAGAAGGTAACATGTCCCTGGGGAGACAGTAAACTTGGTCCCTGGGAGACAGGTATACATGTCCCCTGGGAGACATGGTAAACTTATCCCCTGGGAGACAGGTATTCATGTCCCCTGGGAGGGAGGGGACAGGTAAACATGTCCCCTGGGAGGACAGGTAACATGTCACTGGGAGACATGTTAAAATGTCCCCTGGGAGTAATGCGGAAACAGGTCCCCTGGGAGACATGTAAACTTGTCCCCTGGGAGTACATGTTAAACTGTCCCCTGGGAGGAACGGTAAACATGTCCATTGGGAGACAGGGGTATAACATGTCCATGGGTGGACCGGTAAACATGTCCTGGGGAGACAGGTAAACATGTCCCCGGGAGACAGGTAAACATGTCCCTGGGAGACAGGTAACATGTCCCCTGGGAGACAGGTAAACATATCCCCTGGGAGACAGGTAAACATTGTCCCTGGGAGATCAGGTAAACATGTCCCCTGGGGAGACAGCGTAAAACATGTCCCCTGGGAGGACTGTAAACCTGTCCCCTGGGAGAAGGTAAACATGTCCCCTGGTCGGAGACATGTAAGCTTGTCCCTGGGAGAAATGTAAACATGTCCATGGGAGACAGGTAATCATGTCCCCTGGGAGAAGGTATACATGTCCCCTGGGAGACAGGCAAAATGTCCCCTGGGAGACAGGAAAACATGGTCCCCTGGGAGCCAGGTAAACATTCCCCTGGAGACAGGTAAACATGTTCCCTGGGTGAAGGTTAAACATGTCCCTGGGAGACAGGTAAAACTTGTCCCTGGGGAGACAGTAAACATGTCCCCTGGGAGGAGACAGGTAAACATGTCCCCTGGGGAGACATATAAAACATGGCCCCTGGCGAGACAGGTAACATTGTCCCTGGGAGACAGGTGTAAAAATGTCCCTGGGAGGAAGGTAAACATGGTCCCCGGGGACAGGGGTAACATTGTCCCTGGGGACATGTAGTACATGTGTCCCCCTGGGAGACAGGTAACAGTCCCCTGGGGAGACATGTAAACTTGGTCCCTGGGAGACAGGTAAAACATGTCCCTGGAAGGCAGCGTAAAACATGTCCCCTGGGAGGACAGGTAAACATGTCCCTGGAGACATGGAAAATGTACCGGCGGAGTCATGTATATACATGTCCCCTGGAGAAAGGTAACATGTCCCCTGGGAGACAGGTAACTGTCCCCTGGGATGAAAGGTTAACATGTCCCCTGGAAGACAGAGTAAACATGTCCCCTGGGAGACATGTAATCATTGTCCCCTGGGGTGACATGAAACTTGTCCCAGGGCTGAAGGTAAAAACATGTCCCCTGGGAGACAGGTAAACATGTCCCATGGGAGACAGGTAAAACATGTCCCCTGGAGACAGGGTTACATGTCCCCTGGGAGCAGGTTAACATGTCCTGGGAGACAGGTAAACATTGTGCCCTGGGAGACAGGGTAAACATGGTCCCCTGGGAGACAGGTTAAACATATCCCATGGAGACAGGGTAGAACTGTCCCCGGGGAGACAGGTAAACATGTCCCCTGGGAGACAGGGAAACGGTCCCCTGGGAGACATGTAAAAAGTCCGGGGAGACAGGTAAACATGTCCCCTGGTGAGACATGTAAACATGTCCCCTGGGTGACATGTAAACATGTCCCCTGGGGACAGGTAAACTTGTCCCCTGGGAGACAGGTAAAACATGTCCCCTGGGAGACGGCAAACATGTCCCCTGGGAGACATGTAAACATTGTCCCCTGGGAGACAGGTAACATGTCCCCTTTGAGACAGGTTAAAACATGTCCCTGGGAGACAGGTAAACATGTCCCTCTGGGAGACAGGTAAACATGGCCCTTGGAGCACAGGGTAAACATGGTCCACTGGGAGGACAGGTAAACAGTCCCATGGGAGACATTATAAACATGTCCCTGGGAGAAGGTACATGTCCCTGGGAGACAGGTAAACATGTCACCTGGGAAGGACAGGTATAAATCATGTCCACAGGAGACAGGTAAACATGTCCCCTGGGAGACATGTAAACATGTCCCCTGGGAGACAGTTACATGTCCCCCTGGGAGACATGTAAACATTGTCCCTGGGAGACAGGTAAACATGTCCCTTGGGAGACAGGTAAAAATGTCCCTGGGAGACATGTAAACATGTCCCTGGGAGACATGTAAACATGTCCCCTGGGAGACAGGAAACATTTTTGTCCCCTGGGAGACAGGTAAACAAGTCCCCTGGGAGGACAGGGTAAACAGGTCCCCTGGGAGTCAGGTAAACATGATCCCCTGGAGTCAGGTAAACAGTCCCTGGGGGACAGGTAAAACATGTCCCTGGGAGACATGTAAACATGTCCCTGGGAGACAGGTAAGAACATGGCCCCTGGGAGACAGGTAAACATGTCCCCTGGGAGACAGGTAAAACATGTCCCCTGGAAGACTAGGTAAACATGTCCCCTGGGAGACATGTAAACATGTCCCCTGGGGAGACAGGTAACATGTCCCCTGGGGAGACATGTTAAAATGTCCCCGGGGAGACAGGTAACATTGTCCCCTGGGAGAGAGGTAAACATGTCCCCTGGGAGACATGTAAACATATCCCCTGGGAGACATATGTAACATGTCCCTGGGAGACAGGTAAAACATGTCCCTGGGAGGACAGGGTAATCATGTCCCTGGGTGGAAGGGTAATCATTGGCCCTGGGAGACATGTAACATGTCCCGGGGAGACATGTATTAACATGTTCCCCTGGGAGACAATGTAAACATGTTCCCCTGGGAGACAGGTTAACATGTCCCCTGGGAGACATGTAAACATGTCCCCTGGGAGACAGGTAAACATGTCCCCTGGGAGACAGGTAAACATGTCCCCTGGGAGACAGGTAAACATGTCCCCTGGGAGACAGGTAAACATGTCCCCTGGAGACAGGTAAACATGTCCCCTGGGAGACAGGTAAACATGTCCCCTGGGAGACAGGTAAACATGTCCCCTGGGAGACAGGTAAACATATCCCCTGGGAGACAGTAAACATGTCCCCTGGGAGACAGGTAAACATGTCCCCTGGAGACAGGTAAACATGTCCCCTGGGAGACATGTAAACATGCCCCCTGGGAGACAGGTAAACCATGTCCCCTGGGAGACATGAAACATGTCCCCTGGGAGACATGTAAACATGTCCCCTGGGAGACAGGTAAACATGTCCCCTGGGAGACAGGTAAACATGTCCCCTGGGAGACAGGTAAACATGTCCCCTGGGTGGAGCAGGTAAACATGTCCCCTGGGAGACAGGTAAACATGTCCCTGGGAGACAGGTAAACATGTCCCCTGGGAGACGGTAAACATATCCCCTGGGAGACAGGTAAACATGTCCCCTGGGAGACAGGTAAACATGTCCCCTGGAGACATTAAACATGTCCCCTGGGAGACAGGTAAACATGTCCCCTGGGAGACATGTAAACATGTCCCCTGGGAGACATGTAAACATGTCCCCTGGGAGACAGGTACAAACTGTCCCCTGGGAGACGGGTAAAAATGCCCCTGGGAGACAGGAAACATGTCCCCTGGGAGACAGGTAAACATGTCCCCTGGGAGACAGGTAAACAGTCCCCTGGGAGACAGGTAAACATGTCCCCTGGGAGACAGGTAAAAAATGTCCCCTGGGAGACAGTAAACATGTCCCCTGGGAGACAGTTAAACATGTCCCCTGGGGGGACAGGTAAACATGTCCCCTGGGAGACATATAAACATGTCCCCTGGGAGACAGGTAAACATGTCCCCTGGGAGACAGGTAAACATGTCCCCTGGGAGACAGGTAAACATGTCCCCTGGGAGACAGGTAAACATGTCCCCTGGGAGACATGTAAACATGTCCCCTGGGAGACAGGTAAACATGTCCCTGGGAGACATGTAAACATGTCCCCTGGGAGACAGGTAAACATGTCCCCGGGGAGACAGGTAAACATGTCCCCTGGGAGACGGGTAAACATGTCCCCTGGGAGACAGTAAACATGTCCCCGGGGAGACATGTAAACATTCCCTGGGAGACAGGTAAACATGCCCCCGGGGAGACAGGTAAACATGCCCCCCTGGGAGACAGTGTAAACAGTCCCCTGGAAGACAGTTAAAAATGTCCCCTGGGAGACATGTAAACATGTCCCCTGGGAGACATGTAAACATGTCCCCTGGGAGACAGGTAAACATGTCCCCTGGGAGACAGGTAAACATGTCCCCTGGGAGACAGGTAAACATGTCCCCTGGGAGACAGGTAAACATGTCCCCTGGGAGACAGGTAAACATGTCCCCTGGGAGACGGGTTTAAACATGTCCCCTGGGAGACAGGTAAAATGTCCCCTGGGGAAACAGGTAAACATATCCCCTGGGAGACAGGTAAACATGTCCCCTGGGAGACAGGTAAACATGTCCCCTGGGAGACAGTAAACATGTCCCCTGGAGACATGAAAACATGTCCCCTGGGAGACAGGTAAACATGTCCCCTGGGAGACATGTAAACATGTCCCCTGGGAGACAGGTAAACATGTCCCCTGGGAGACAGGTAAACATGTCCCCTGGGAGACAGGTAAACATGCCCCCTGGGAGACAGGCAAACATTCCCCGGGGGAGACAGTAAACATGTCCCCTGGGAGACAGGTAAACATGCCCCCCTTTGAGACAGGTAAACATGTCCCCTGGGAGACAGGTAAACATGTCCCCGGAGACAGTAAAACTGTCCCCTGGAGACAGGAAAAACATGTCCCCTGGGAGACGGGTAAACATGTCCCCTGGGAAAACATATAAACATGTCCCCTGGGAGACAGGTAAACATGTCCCCTGGGAGACAGGTAAACATGTCCCCTGGGAGACAGGTAAACATGTCCCCTGGGAGACAGGTAAACATGTCCCCGGGGAGACAGGGAAAACATGTCCCTGGGAGACAGGTAAACATGTCCCCGGGGAAACATGTAAACATGTCCCCTGGGAGAAAGGTAAACATGTCCCTTGGGGGGAACAGGTAAACATGTCCCCTGGGGACATGTAAACAGCCCCCTGGGAAAACATGTAAACAGTCCCCTGGGAGACAGGTAAACATGTCCCCTGGGAGACAGGTAAACATGTCCCCTGGGAGACAGGTAAACAATGTCCCCTGGGAGACGGGTTTAAACATGTCCCCTGGGAGACAGGTAAACATGTCCCCTGGGAGACAGGAAAACATGTCCCCTGGGAGACATGTAAACATGTCCCCGGGGAAGACGGGTAAACTGTCCCCTGGGAGACAGGTAAACATGTCCCCTGGGAGACAGGTAAACATGTCCCCTGGAAGACAGGTAAACATGTCCCCTGGGAGACAGAAAAACATGTCCCCTGGGAGACAGGTAAACATTCCCCTGGGAGACAGTAAACATGTCCCCTGGGAGACAGGGTAAACATGTCCCCTGGGAGAGAGGTAAACATGTCCCCGGGGAGACATGTAAACAGGGTCCCCTGGGAAACATGTAAACATGTCCCCTGGGAGACAGGTAAACATGTCCCCTGGGGGGACAGGTAAACAGTCCCCTGGGAGACAGGTAAACATGTCCCCGGGGAAAGACTTTAAAACATGTCCCCGGGAGAACAGTAAACATTTTCCCCTGGGAGACATGTAAACAGTTCCCCTGGGAGACAGTAAACATGTCCCCTGGAGACATGAAAACATGTCCCCTGGGAGACATTAAAACATGTCCCCTGGGAGACAGGTAAACATGTCCCCTGGGAGAACAGGTAAACATGTCCCCTGGGAGACGGTAAACATGTCCCTGGAGACAGGTAAACATGTCCCCGGGAGACATGTAAACATGTCCCTGGGAGACATGTAAACATGTCCCCGGGAGACATGTAAACATGTCCCCTGGGAGACAGGTAAACATGTCCCCTGGGAGACATGTAAACATGTCCCCTGGGAGACATGTAAACATGTCCCCTGGGAGACAGGTAAACATGTCCCCTGGGAGACAGGTAAACATGTCCCTGGGAGACAGGTAAACATGTCCCTGGGAGACAGGTAAACATGTTCCCGGGGAGACATGTAAACTTTCCCACCGGGGAGACAGGTAAACATGTCCCCTGGGGACAGGTAAACATGTCCCCTGGGAGACAGGTAAACATGTCCCCTGAGAGACAGGTAAACATGTCCCCTGGGAGACATGTAAACATGTCCCTGGGAGACAGGTAAACATGTCCCCTGGGAGACAGGTAAACATGTCCCCTGGGAGACAGGTAAACATGTCCCTGGGAGACATGTAAACATGTCCCCTGGGAGACAGGTAAACATGTCCCCTGGGAGACATGTAAACATGTCCCCTGGGAGACAGGTAAACTTTGTCTCCTGGGAGACATATAAACAATGTCCCTGGGAGACATGTAAACATGTCCCCTGGGAGACAGTAAAACATGTCCCCTGGGAGACAGGTAAACATGTCCCGGGGAGACAGGTAAACATGTCCCTGGGAGACATGTAAACATGTCCCCGGGGAGACATGTAAACATGCCCCCTGGGAGACAGGTAAACATGTCCCCTGGGGGGACAGGAAAAACATGTCCCCTGGGAGACAGGTAAACATGTCCCCGGGGAAAGACAGGTAAACATGTCCCCTGGGAGACAGGTAAACATGTCCCCTGGGAGACAGGTAAACATGTCCCCTGGGAGACAGGTAAACATGTCCCCTGGGAGACAGGTAAACATGTCCCTGGGAGACAGGTAAACATGTCCCCTGGGAGAACAGGTAAACATGCCCTGGGAGACAGGTAAACATGTCCCCTGGGAGACAGGTAAACATGTCCCCTGGGAGACATGTAAACATTTTCCCCTGGGAGACAGGTAAACATGTCCCCCCCCCCCCTGGGAGACAGGTAAACATGTCCCCTGGGAGACAGGTAAACATGTCCCCTGGAGACAGGTAAACATGTCCCCTGGGAGACAGGTAAACATGCCCCCTGGGAAAACAGGTAAACATGTCCCCTGGGAGACAGGTAAACATGCCCCCCTGGGACGGGTAAACATGTCCCCTGGGAGACATGTAAACATGTCCCCCTGGGAGACAGGTAAACATGTCCCCTGGGAGACATGTAAACATGTCCCCTGGAGACATGTAAACATGTCCCCGGGGGAGACAGGTAAACATGTCCCCTGGGAGACAGGTAAACATTTCCCCTGGGAGACAGGTAAACATGTCCCCTGGGAGACAGGTAAACATGCCCCCCTGGGAGACAGGTAAACATGTCCCCTGGGAGAAGGTAAACATGTCCCCTGGGAGACAGGTAAACATGTCCCCTGGGAGACAGGTAAACATGTCCCCTGGGAGACAGGTAAACATGTCCCCTGGGAGACATGTAAACATGTCCCCTGGGAGACAGGTAAACATGTCCCCTGGAGACAGGTAAACATGTCCACTGGAGACAGGTAAACATGTCCCTGGGAGACAGGTAAACATGTCCCCGGGGAGACATGTAAACATGTCCCCTGGGAGACAGTAAACATGTCCCCTGGGAGACATGTAAACATGCCCCCCTGGGAGACAGGTAAACATGTCCCCTGGGAGACAGGTAAACATGTCCCCTGGGAGACATGTAAACATGTTCCCCGGGGGAGACATGTAAACATGTCCCCTGGGAACAGGTAAACATGCCCCCCTGGGAGACAGGTAAATATGTCCCTGGGAGACAGGTAAACATGTCCCCTGGGAGACAGGTAAACATGTCCCCTGGGAGACAGGTAAACATGTCCCGTGGGAGACAGGTAAACAGTCCCCTGGGAGACATGTAAACATGTCCCCTGGGAGACAGGTAAACATGTCCCCGGGGGAGAAAAGGTAAACATGTCCCCTGGAGACGGGTAAACAGTCCCCTGGGAGACAGGTAAACATTCCCCTGGGAGACATGTAAACATGTCCCCTGGGAGACAGGTAAACATGTCCCTGGGAGACATGTAAAACATGTCCCTGGGAGACAGGTAAACATGTTCCCCGGGGAGACAGGTAAACATGTCCTCTGGGAGACATGTAAAAAATGTCCCCTGGGAGACATGTAAAAATGTCCCCTGGGAGACAGGTAAACATTTTCCCCTGGGAGACAGGTAAACATGTCCCCTGGGAGACAGGTAAACATGTCCCCTGGGAGACAGGTAAACATGTCCCCTGGGAGACATGTAAACATGTCCCCTGGGAGACATGTAAACATGTCCCCTGGGAGACATGTAAACATGTCCCCTGGGAGACAGGTAAACATGTCCCCTGGGAGACATGTAAACATGCCCCCTGGGAGACATGTAAACATGTCCCCTGGGGACAGGTAAACATGTCCCCTGGGGACAGGAAAAACATGTCCCCGGGAGACAGGAAAAACATGCCCCCTGGGAGACAGGTAAACATGTCCCGGGGAGACATGTAAACATGTCCCCTGGGAGACATGTAAACATGTCCCTGGGAGACATGTAAACATGTCCCCTGGGAGACAGGTAAACATGTCCCCTGGGAGACATGTAAACATGTCCCCTGGGAGACATGTAAACATGTCCCCTGGGAGACAGGTAAACATGTCCCCTGGGAGACAGGTAAACATGTCCCTGGGAGACAGGTAAACATGTCCCCTGGGAGACAGGTAAACATGTCCCCTGGGAGACAGGTAAACATGTCCCCTGGGAGACATGTAAACATGTCCCTGGGAAACAGGTAAACATGTCCCCTGGGAGACAGGTAAACATGTCCCCTGGGAGACAGGTAAACATGTCCTCTGGGAGACATTTTAAACATGTCCCCTGGGAGACAGGTAAACATGTCCCCTGGGAGACATGTAAACATGTCCCCTGGAGACAGGTAAACATGTCCCCTGGAGACATGTAAACATGTCCCTGGGAGACGGTAAACATGGTCCCCTGGGAGACAGGTAAACATGTCCCCTGGGAGACATGTAAACATGTCCCCTGGGAGACAGGTAAACATGTCCCCTGGGAGACAGGTAAACATGTCCCCTGGGAGACATGTAAACATGTTCCCTGGGAGACAGGTAAACAGTCCCCTGGGAGACATGTAAACATGTCCCCGGGAGACAGGTAAACATGTCCCCTGGAGACAGGTAAACATGTCCCCTGGGAGACAGGTAAACATGTCCCCTGGGAGACATGTAAACATGTCCCCTGGAGACATGTAAACATGTCCCCTGGGAGACAGGTAAACTGTCCCCTGGGAGCCCAGGAAAACATGTCCCTGGGAGACGGGTAAACAATGTCCCCTGGGAACAGGTAAACATGCCCCCTGGGAGACATTTTAAACATGTCCCCTGGGAGACATGTAAACATGTCCCCTGGGAGACAGGTAAACATGTCCCTGGGAGACAGGTAAACATGTCCCTTGGGGACAGGTAAACATGTCCCCTGGAGAACATGTAAAACATGTCCCCTGGGAGACATGTAAACATGTCGATGGGAAAGATATTAAACATGTCCCCTGGGAGACATGAAAAACATGTCCCCTGGGAGACATGTAAACATGTCCCTGGGAGACAGGTAAACATGTCCCCGGGGAGACATGTAAACATGTCCCCTGGGAGACGGGTTTAAACTGTCCCCTTTGGGAGACAGGTAAACATGTCCCCTGGGAGACAGGTAAACATGTCCCCTGGGAGACAGGTAAACATGTCCCCTGGGAGACAGGTAAACATGTCCCCTGGGAGACAGGTAAACATGTCCCCTGGGAGACAGGTAAACAAGATCTGGTAGGAATATCAAACAATGCATTAAGATTATTGGCCGGTTATGGAAGATGTCTTTCACTGATGAGACGGATTAAAACACTCACTGCTAAGCAGGGAGGCAGGGAGGCAGGGAGGCAGGGAGGCAGGGAGGGCGTATGTGACAAGGGAGGCATGGGACAAACGGAGGAGGGAAATGTATGGGACAGAAGGACGGGGCATTGGTATGAGACAGAAGGAGGGGGAGAGGTATGGGACAGAATGAGGTGGGATTGGTATGAGATAGGAGGGGGAGAGGTTGGGACAGAAGGAGGAGGAAGAAGTATTGGACAGAAGGAGGGGGAGATGTATGGATAGAAGGAGGTGCGTTTGGTTTAGGACAAAAGGGAGGGGAAGAGGTATGGAACGAAGAGGGGGGAGAGGTATGGGACTGAAGGAGGGGGGGAGGTATGGGACAGAAGGAGGGGGAGAGGTATGGGACAGAAGGAGGGGAGAGGTATGGGACAGAAGGAGGGGGAGAGGTATGGGACAGAAGGAGGGGAGAGGTAAGGAACAGAAGGGAGGGGGAGAGGTATGGGACAAAAAGGAGGGGGAGAGGTATGGGGACAGAAGGGGGGGGGAGGGGTTTATGGGGCCCAAAAAGGAGGGGGAGAGGTATGGGACAGAAGGAGGGAGGAGAGGTATGGGACAGAAGGAGGGGGAGAGGTATGGGACAGATGGAGGGATTATCAGGGACAGGGGAAGGGGGAACATAGAACAGAAGGAAGGATGGTCTGTGATGGATGGTAGGCTGAAGATGGATGGTATGACAGTGTTGCAAGTTGTAGTGTCCAAACACAGCAGCTTATTGGCTCTCATAACTAATATCTGAGTACCACGAGGCAACCAATCAGATCAAAGCTTGGTTCTACAAATATATCTTCGTGCCTGTGGTCACTGACCCTTGCCAGTGTATGCTACTTTCAGACTGGTGGAAGGTCTACCTGGAGGCTGTTCCGGGGGTTAACGCCCCCGCTGCCCGGTCCTCAGTCAGTCTTCCCGGTGGATCAGTGCCTGATCAACTAGGCTGTTACTGCTGGCCGAACGTATTCCAACGTACGAACCACTCATGTATTTATCTAACCTATTTTTAAAACTACACAACGTCTTAGCGTCTATGACGGTACTCGGGAGTTTGTTCCAATTATCCACAACTCTATTACCAAACCAGTGCTTTCCTATATCCTTCCTGAATCTGAATTTTTCCAACTTGAAACCATTGCTGCGAGTCCTCTCTTGGCTAGATATTTTTAGCAAGTTATTTATATTTCCTTTATTTATTCCTGTTTTCCATTTATACACCTCAATCATATCACCCTTAATTCTACGCCTTCCTAGAGAGTGCAGATTCAGGGCCTCAGTCTGTCCTCATAGGGATACATGAGGATCATCTTTGTCATCCTCCTTTGTACGTTTTCCAGAGCATTAATATCCATTCTGTAATACGGTGACCAGAACTGTGCAGCATAATCTGAATGAGGCCTAACCAAGGATATATAGAGTTGAAGAACAACCTGAGGACTCTTGTTATTTATGATCCTTGATATGAAGCTAAGGATTCTGTTTGCTTTATTTTGTTTATATGTGGCATGGTTATTTTCTTGTCCAATGTTTAGAACTTTGCATTTGTCTATATTAAACTGCATCTGCCACTTCTCCGATCATTGCATCAATCTATTCAAATCTTCTTGGAATGCTCAAATGTCCTCATTAGAATGAATTAGGCGACCTATTTTGGTGTCATCAGCAAACTTGCTTATGTCACTATTTATTCACTCATCAATGTCGTTTACATAAATTGTGAACAACAAAGGGCCCAACACTGACCCCTGTGGAACACCACTTATGACTTGCCCCCACTCTAATTTCTCCCCATTGATGTAGACTCTCTGCTGCCTATTTGTCAACTTCTCCTCTGGCCATAAAAAAATTTCTCCTTCTATTCCGTGTGACTTAATTTTCCTCAATAGCCTCCGATGTGGAACTCTATCAAAAGCCTTACTGAAGTCCATATACACAATATCATATTCATTACCATGATCTACCTCCTCAAATACCTTGGTGAAAAAAGTTAGTAAATTCGTAAGACAGGAATGTCCCTTTGTAAAACCGTGCTGAGATTCATTAATCAATTTATGCCTTTCAAGATGGCCATGAATTGCCTCAGCAGTTATTGATTCCATAAATTTTCCCACTATGGAGGTAAGGTTTATTGGTCTATAGTTTGAAGCTAAGGACCTGTCTCCTGCTTTGCAAATAAGAATTACATTTCCCATTTTTCACTTGTCTATCACTATGTCAGTTTGTAGTGATATGTTAAAAAGATTAGCAAAAAGTTTGCTAAGCTCCTCTTTACATTCCTTTAAAACATTTGCAAACAGTTCATCAGGGCCTGAGGATTTGTTCGGTTTTAATTTCTCTGTTTATCTGAGGACCCTGTTAACTCTAGTTACCCTAATCATACGTAGTTTATTATCATTCTGATCTACATAATTTATAATTTCTGGAATTTCATTAGTATCTTCCTGCATAAAAACTAAGAGGAAATAAAAGTTAAAAATTTTACACATTTCCTGATCATTGTCAGTGATCTGACCTGAGTTACTTTTGAGTAGGCCTATCTTGTCCCTAATCTTACATCTATATACATGAAAGAAACCTTTTGGGTTAGTCTTCGAATCCTTTGCGACTTTAGCCTCATAATATCCTTTAGCTTTTCTTATTTCCTTTTTTATTTCTCTATTTGAATATATTGATTTCATAACTGCCCCTCTCCTCTTTTGATACACCTATATATGCCTCTCATTTGACCAATGAGATGTTTTAGTGTATTATTTATCCATTTGGGATCATTTTTGGTTGATCTAATTTCCCTACTTGGAACATAAGTTTTCTGGGCAGCTAGAACTATGCTCTGAAAAACGTCATATTGGCAACCAACACCACCTACCTGACCCGTAGTCAGGTTGTTCCAATTTAGCCCACCCAGGTAATTTCTCAGTTCCATGAAATTGGCCAAGTGGAAGCCTGAGACAGAGACTTGATTGCAGTTACTTGGGTAATTCCATGATATACTGAAACTAAGTGATTTGTGATTGCTTTCCCCCAAGCTCAGGAAACAAGTTAAGCAAGCTGTTTCCTCTAGTTGGTTCTGTCACAAACTGTTTTAAAAAATAATCCTGAATCATATCAAGAAAGTCATTAGACTCAAGATTTCCTATCATATTATTCCAATCAGTTTGCCTAAAGTTAAAATCCCCCATTAACACATTTTCATATCTAAATACCTTATGAATTTCGTCCCATAACAGCTTACTGTACTCCCTATCAAGATTTAGGGGCCTATAAATCACACCCAAAATTAATTTGTCACGACTTTCGAGAAACTGTAGCCAAACAGATTCTATGTCTGATGTTTCTAATCTTATATCTCGTCTAACACAACACTTTAAATCATCTCTGACATACATCGCCACTCCACCACCCTTCCTGTTGACCCAATCAGTGTGGAATATTTTATAGCCTTGTATGTGGCATTCAGAAGGCATTTCTCTATCTTTCAGGTTGAACCTGGTGTCCATTATAGCAACAATATTGATATTAACTGCACTTGCAAGTATTCTTAGCTCATCTATTGTGTTTCTTAGACTCCTACTATTAGTATAATGAACCTTAAGAGAGCTAGTCACTCTCTGCCCTCTACTGTCTCTCACTGTTCATCAATTACTTTGCCTTAACTAGCAACTTTATTTTGAATGTTGTTTATTAAACATATCCCTGAGATATCCTGGAAATATCTGCTGTTTTCATCCCTAGTACTGCAGTTTGATTGTTTCCCACATGCACCCATACCTCTACAATCTATCAGTTTAAAGTCATAGACAATTCAGCAATGGCCCCCTCAGATGAGTTGGCTAATGCAACCACTCCGGCCCCTGAGAGATGCACCCTATCCCTTGCATACATGTCACATTTCCCATAAAATTTGTCCCAGTTATCAATGAATGGAATTGCAAATTCCATGCAGTACCTATCTAGCCAGCAGTTATCACCAATTGGCCTAGACATCCATTCATTGCCCACTCCCCTTCTAGGCAAAATGCTACATATGATTGGGACCCCTCCCTTAGACCTAGTTACATCTATGGCTGACCTGTACTTATCCAGCAGCTCTTATCTCCTGCCCTTCCCAATATCCTTTCCACCAGTACTAAGACAGATGATGGGCTTGTTCCCATTACTTGACATAATATTATGCAACCTGTTGACTATGTCATCAACACCAGCTCCTGGGAAGCACACTCTCTGTCTAACATTCCTATCTCTGTTACAGAAAGCATGGTCCCTATATCTTACCTGTGAGTCACCCACAACCAGAATGTTGTTACCTTGATTAGCAGGGGATTTAGTGGTACCTTTAACCTTTAACCCAGGATGAGTGTACTGAAGTACACTCATCCTGGAGAACAGAGAATCGATTTCCTACCTTCAGATCTTCTCTATTAAGCTTCCTTATCTTGATACTTCTACCTTTTGTAGAGACCACATTCCGCTGGCAGCGGCTGCCACTCTTCAACTCACTGTTGGTAACCTATTCATCTACACCGACTTCACCGTTCGCACACTCCCAAATTCATCTAGGCTAATTTTCAGCCTCTTATTTACCTCTTGGAGAAGAAGAACCTCCTCCTTCAACACTTTAACCTGAGATTCCAAAACACAAGAAGCCAAGGTGCTCTATATCGCTCCACGCTAGGCTGTTAAACAGTCTTGGGCCCCCTGACACTTACTGTGTTTTCTCTCAGTGTAACTCATGTGTTTGGGACTCTTTATTATAAAGACGTTTCCTCTTCACAATAAAGATGTCGTCGGTGGAAGTTCAACCCAAGAAAAGTGAGATGTATAGGACCTAACTACTATACACTTCCCATACAGAACCACAGTCAGAAAAGGGATCACGGTATTGACTCTTGCTAGTAGTCAAAGGCCGTAGCTGCCTGGAGGACCAGTAGTACCTGGCTTTTCCTCTTCCCTTAATTAAGCCCAAGACTGTTCTTTATTCCTTTATTTCCCTATAAATGTCTTAATGTCTGGGTCAGTTTTTGCCCCGCCAACACTTACACTTCCTCTCCCAGAACAAGTGCTGGTGTCGGTGAGTTGGCATGCCCTACCCATCCCCGCCGCCTCCAGCTTACATGTAGGGGGATGGTTCGCTCTGCCACTTATAAATAGGTAAGTAGTGTGCCACTTACAGACAGGTAAGTAGTGTGCCACTTACAGACAGGTAAGTGGTGTGCCACTTACAGACAGGTAAGTGGTGTGGCACTTACAGACAGGTAAGTAGTGTGCCACTTACAGACAGGTAAGTGGTGTGCCACTTACAGACAGGTAAGTGGTGTGGCACTTACAAACTCGTGGGAGACGGGCCTATTAACGCATATGCTTCAATAAACTTGAATCACTAACGGCACATCTCTTTTACACCTTTGTCAGCAGTCGCTAAAATATGGAAGCAGAGGACTTATCTCCCGATTTATAATATACAATAGGTATCACATTAGGCATCTGCCACGTAATCAGCAGGATATTTGTTTATACTGATTTAGTAGTGACCAGCTACCACTTTACTACTCGCATTCTATAATATATGAAAACAGTTCTTCAGGGCTCGCAAACTTCTTTAATTTTAATCTGTCTACACGCTTAAGAACCATGTCGTCACTATGGACTGTCACCATGCAATATTTACTTTCTTCAGTTCCTCTATAATTATTAATTTCTAAGATTACAGTTAAATCTTCCTGTATTACAGCGGACAGGAAATACGTGTCCAGAATCGAACACATTTCTGGGACTGGGCTGCGGGGCAGTGAACCACGAACTGTCTACAAGTGAATCACTACTCAACTCCCCACTGTCGGATTTGACTGAGCAGTCTACACTCTGTCTAGAGATTTGTCAAGTCATGACAGTGGTGGTGGTGGTGGTGGTGGTGGTGGTGGTGGTGGTGGTGGTGGTGGTGGTGGTGGTGGTGGTGGTGTTGGTGGTGGTGATAGTAGTACAGTAGTAGTAGTGGTGGGTGGTAATATTAACTAATAATGGTATTAGTACTAGTGGTGGTGTGGTAGTAGTACTAATGGTGTAGTAGTACTAGTAGTGTAGTAGTACTATGGTGGGATAATAGTACTAGTGGTTTAAGTATGCTAGTGGGTGGTGGTAGTAGTATGTTGAGTGTGGTAGTATACTAGTGGTTGTAGTAGTACTAGTGGTAGTAGTACTAGTAGAAGGAGTAGTACTAGTAGGTAGTAGTACTATGGGTTAATAGTACTAGTAGTATTACTAGTGGTAGCAGTACTACTGGTGGAAGTAGTACTAGTATTGGTAGTAGTACTAGTGGTTGTAGTAGTACTAGTGGTTGTAGTAGTACTAGTGGTGGTAGTAGTACTAGTGGTGGTAGTAGTACTAGTGGTGGTAGCAGTACTAGTGGTGGTAGTAGTACTAGTGGTGGTAGTAGTACTAGTGGTGGTAGTAGTACTAGTGGTGGTAGTAGTACTAGCGGTGGTAGTAGTAAGTGGTGGTAGTTGTAACAAGTGTGGTAGTAATACTAGTGGTTTGTAGTAATGCTATGGTGGTAGTAGTACTAGTGGTGGTAGTAGTACTAGTGGTTGTAGTTATTGCTTAGTGGTGGTAGTAAGTAACTAGTGGTGTAGTAGTACTAGTGGTTTTAGTATACTAGTGGTGGTAGTAGTACTAGTGTGTGGTAGTAGTACTAGGGTGTGGTAGTGTAACTAATGGTTGTAGTATACAGTGTGGTAGTAGTCCTAGTGGTGGTAGTAGTACTAGTGGTGGTAGTAGTACTAGTGGTGGTAGTAGTACTAGTGGTGGTAGTAGTACTAGTGTTGGTAGTAGTACTAGTGGTGGTAGTAGTACTAGTGGTGGCAGTAGTACTAGAGGTGGTAGTAGTACTAGTGGTGGTAGTAGTACTAGTGGCGGTAGTAGTACTGTGGGTAGGTAGTAGTACTAGTGGTGAAGTAGCACTAGTGTGGTGTAGTTACTAGTGTGGTAGTAGTACTAGTGGTGGTAGTAGTACTAGTGGTGGTAGTAGTACTAGTGGTGGTAGTAGTACTAGTGGTGGTAGTAGTACTAGTGTTGGTAGTAGTACTAGTGGTGGTAGTAGTACTAATGGTGGTAGTAGTACTAGTGGTGGTAGTAGTACTAGTGTTGGTAGTAGTACTAGTGGTGGTGGTAGTACTAGTGGTGGTAGTAGTACTAGTGTTGGTAGTAGTACTAGTGGTGGTAGTAGTACTAGTCGAGGTAGTAGTCTAGTGGTGGTAATAGAACGAGTGGTTGCAGCATACTAGTTGGTGGTAGTAATACTAGTGTGGTAGTAGTACAGTGGGTGGTAGAAGTACTAGTGTGTGGTAAGTAGTAACTAGTGGGTGGTAGTAGTACTATTGGTGGTTAGTAGTACTAAGTGGTGGTAGTAGTACTAGTTGGTGGTAGTAGCACTAATGGTGTAGTATACTAGTGGTGGTAGAAGTACTAAGTGGAGTAGTACTAGTGGTGGTAGTAGTACTAAGTGTGGTAGTAGTACTAGTGGTGGTAGTAGTACTATGTTGGTAGTATTACTAGTGTTGGTATAGTACTAGTGTTGGTATTAGTACTAGTGTTGGTAGTAGTACTAGTGGTGGTAGTAGTACTAGTGTTGGTAGTAGTACTAGTGGTGGTAGTAGTACTAGTGTTGGAGTAGTCTAGTGTTGTAGTAGTACTAGTGTTGGTAGTAGTAACTAGTGTGGTAGTAGTACTAGTGTTGGTAGTAGTACTAGTGTTGGTAGTAGTACTAGTGTTGGTAGTAGTACTAGTGTTGGTAGTAGTACTAGTGTTGGTAGTAGTACTAGTGTTTGGTAGTAGTACTAGGGGTGGTAGTATAACTATGTTGGTATATACTAGTGTGGTAGTAGTACTAGTGTTGTAAGTAGGTACTAGTGTGGTAGTAGTACTAGTGTTGGTATAGTACTATTGTTGGGTAGTATTACTAGTTTTGTAGTAGTACTAGTGGTTGGTAGTAGTACTAGTGTTGGTAAGTAGTACTAGTGGTGGTAGTAGTACTAGTGGTGGTAGTAGTACTATGTTTTGTATTGTTTTGTAGTACTAGTTGGTGGTAGTAGTACTAGGTGTTGGGGTAGTACTAGTGTTGGTAGTAGTACTAGTGTTGGTAGTAGTACTAGTGGTGGTAGTAGTACTAGTGGTGGTAGTAGTACTAGTGGTGGTAGTAGTACTAGTGTGGTAGTAGTACTAGTGGTGGTGGTATTACTAGTGGTGGTAGTATACTAGTGTTGGTATAGTACTAGTGGTGGTAGAGTAAGTACTAGTGGTGGTAGTATACTAGTGGTGGTAGTAGTAGTACTAGTGTTGGAGTAGATTTCTAGTTGGGGTGGTAGTATACTAGTTGGGTGGTGAGTAGTACTAGTGGTGGTAGTAGTACTAGTGGTGGTAGTAGTACTAGTGGTGGTAGTAGTACTAGTGGTGGTAGTAGTACTAGTGGTGGTAAGTAACTAATGTTGTAGTAGTACTATTGGTGGTAGTAGTACTGTGTTGTTAGTAGTACTAGTGGTTTTAGTAGTACTAGTGGGGTAGTAGTACTAGTGTGGTAGTAGTACTAGTGGTGGTAGTAAAAGTACTAATGGTTGTAAGTAAGTACTAGTGGTGGTAGTAGTTACTAGTGTGGTAGTAGTACTAGTGGTGGTAGTAGTACCTATGGTGGTAGTAGTACTAGTGGTGGTAGTAAGTACTAGTGTTGGTATAGTAACTAGTGTTGGTAGTAAACTAGTGGAGGTAGTAGTACTAGTGGGTGGTAGATACTAGTGGTGGTAGTAGTAGTACTAGTGTTGGTAGTAGTACTAGTGTGGAAG
>NC_069430.1:40704185-40715288 GCF_026875155.1 Cherax quadricarinatus
CTACAAGTGTCGTGTAATACTGGTCAACAATTTTTGAGAAGTTGTATGCTTCGTAATTGAAATTAGTTAATTTTTATGTATTTTCATGTGCTGAATCCAAATATCACCTTGAAAAATGCTTATTGGTTATAGGTTTAAAGATACGAGACATATAATATTTGATTATTTTATTATATCGTACAATATGTGTCAGTATGTTTTTAACTCTAATCCGTACCTACTCTCTGCCTTTTTTATTGTCGCTTAGAGTGAGCTGAAGACTCATCTGTTGCCAATGTCCCGCAATGGTTTGCAAGCATTCCTGTGCCCCATTTGCCCTGGTTTCATTTTCCCTTGGTTGAAATATCTTGGTGAAACCTTTCACCATGTTCGTCACTAACTGCCTCACAGTTCACTGGAAAAAGTTTAAATGTGAGTTCAAAAAGTGGATTTTAAGTGGCATGTTACATCCCATGTTCTTGTAAGCCTTGATGAGGTTTTCCACCAATTCTTCATAGTTGCCATCCCTTCTGTTTCCGAGAAATCCCTTTACCACTAACTTGAATGCTTCCCAAGCAGCTTTCTCTTTCCCAAGAAGGTCTGATTCAAAGTCACCATCTTTAAGAAGTTCTCGAATCTGAGGGGCGTTGAAGACTCCCTCTCATATCTTAGCGTCGCTCAGTGAGGGGAATTTTGATGTTAAATACTTGAATCCCTGACCGGATTTGTCAATAGCTTTTACAAAGTTTTTCATGAGCCGCAGTTTTATGTGTAGTGGTGGTAGTGAAATTTTGTTTGGTTCAATGAGAGATGGATGTTGAACATTTTCCACCCCAGGCTTCAATGATTGACGAGGTGGCCAGTCTCTTGTGTTGTAGTGGGAACCTCTTGCACGGCTGTCCCATTAACATAGAAAGCAGCAGTACTTGGTGTATCCGCCCTGCAAGCCCACCACAAGAGCAACAACCTTTAAGTCACCACCTCAAAATACAAACTTGCACATCACAACCACCTTCTATGACTGCTGGAACAATAATGAAGGTCAGTGAGACTGTGAGTGTGGTAAGAAACACACTGCCACAACCCTGTTGGAACCTGTTGTGACACGTAGATGTATATTGAAAAGTAGAGCTAACAAACAATTTTAACCATGATATTCATTATCAGTGACCTAAAATTAGTTGGAAATTGCTACTCTGATCTCGGAAGCATTTTGGTTGTTGACCAGCGTAATATTAGCGTGTCTAGTTTGTTAATTTCGCTAAGATTTAATGCGTCAGTTTCAGTCCTTATAAATAAATACTGTGGCCAGTGGAGGTTAGTGTAATGCTGGATAGTGACAAGTGCAGTGTTGAGTATGTTGGTGGCATGCTGCATTGTGCAGTGTGATGTGTGCAGTGTTGAGTATGTTGGTGGCATGCTGCATTGTGCAGTGTGATGTGTGCAGTGTTGAGTATGTTGGTGGCATTCTGCATTGTGCAGTGTTGAGTATGTTGGTGGCATGCTGCATTGTGCAGTGTGATGTGTGCAGTGTTGAGTATGTTGGTGGCATGCTGCATTGTGCAGTGTGATGTGTGCAGTGTTGGTATGTTTTGGGGGCATGCTGCATTGTGCAGTGTTATGTGTGCAGCGTTGAGTATGTTGGTGGCATGCTGCATTGTGCAGTGTGATGTGTGCAGTGTTGAGTATGTTGGTGGCAAGCTGCATTGTGCAGTGTGACGTGTGCAGTGTTGAGTATGTTGGTGGCAAGCTGCATTGTGCAGTGTGACGTGTGCAGTGTTGAGTATGTTGGTGGCAAGCTGCATTGTGCAGTGTGACGTGTGCAGTGTTGAGTATGTTGGTGGCATGCTGCATTGTGCAGTGTGATGTGTGCAGCGTTGAGTATGTTGGTGGCATGCTGCATTGTACAGTGTGATGTGTGCAGTGTTGAGTATGTTGGTGGCATGCTGCATTGTGCAGTGTGATGTGTGCAGTGTTGAGTATGTTGGTGGCATGCTGCATTGTGCAGTGTGATGTGTGCAGTGTTGAGTATGTTGGTGGCAAGCTGCATTGTGCAGTGTGAGTGTGCAGTGTTGAGTATGTTGGTGGCAAGCTGCATTGTGCAGTGTGATGTGTGCAGTGTTGAGTATGTTGGTGGCATGCTGCATTGTGCAGGTTGACGTGTGCAGTGTTTGAGTATGTTGGTGGCAAGCTGCATTGTGCAGTGTGATGTGTGCAGTGTTGAGTATGTTGGTGGCAAGCTGCATTGTGCAGTGTGACGTGTGCAGTGTTGAGTATGTTGGTGGCAAGCTGCATTGTGCAGTGTGACGTGTGCAGTGTTGATATGTTGGTGGCAAGCTGCATTGTGCAGTGTGATGTGTGCAGTGTTGAGTATGTTGGTGGCATGCTGCATTGTGCAGTGTGACGTGTGCAGTGTTGAGTTTGTTGGTGGCATGCTGCATTGTGCAGTGTGATGTGTGCAGTGTTGAGTATGTTGGTGGCAAGCTGCATTGTGCAGTGTGACGTGTGCAGTGTTGAGTTTGTTGGTGGCAAGCTGCATTGTGCAGTGTGACGTGTGCAGTGTTGAGTATGTTGGTGGCAAGCTGCATTGTGCAGTGTGATGTGTGCAGTGTTGAGTATGTTGGTGGCATGCTGCATTGTGCAGTGTGATGTGTGCAGTGTTGAGTATGTTGGTGGCATGCTGCATTGTGCAGTGTGATGTGTGCAGTGTTGAGTATGTTGGTGGCATGCTGCATTGTGCAGTGTGATGTGTGCAGTGTTGAGTATGTTGGTGGCATGCTGCATTGTGCAGTGTGACGTGTGCAGTGTTGAGTTTGTTGGTGGCATGCTGCATTGTGCAGTGTGATGTGTGCAGTGTTGAGTATGTTGGTGGCAAGCTGCATTGTGCAGTGTGACGTGTGCAGTGTTGAGTTTGTTGGTGGCAAGCTGCATTGTGCAGTGTGACGTGTGCAGTGTTGAGTATGTTGGTGCAAGCTGCATTGTGCAGTGTGATGTGTGCAGTGTTGAGTATGTTGGTGGCATGCTGCATTGTGCAGTGTGATGTGTGCAGTGTTGAGTATGTTGGTGGCATGCTGCATTGTGCAGTGTGATGTGTGCAGTGTTGAGTATGTTGGTGGCATGCTGCATTGTGCAGTGTGATGTGTGCAGTGTTGAGTATGTTGGTGGCATGCTGCATTGTGCAGTGTGATGTGTGCAGTGTTGAGTATGTTGGTGGCATGCTGCATTGTGCAGTGTGATGTGTGCAGTGTTGAGTATGTTGGTGGCAAGCTGCTTTGTGCAGTGTGACGTGTGCAGTGTTGAGTATGTTGGTGGCATGCTGCATTGTGCAGTGTGATGTGTGCAGTATTGAGTATGTTGGTGGCAAGCTGCATTGTGCAGTGTGACGTGTGCAGTGTTGAGTATGTTGGTGGCATGCTGCATTGTGCAGTGTGATGTGTGCAGTGTTGAGTATGTTGGTGGCATGCTGCATTGTGCAGTGTGACGTGTGCAGTGTTGAGTATGTTGGTGGCAAGCTGCATTGTGCAGTGTGACGTGTGCAGTGTTGAGTATGTTGGTGGCAAGCTGCATTGTGCAGTGTGATGTGTGCAGTGTTGAGTATGTTGGTGGCATGCTGCATTGTGCAGTGTGATGTGTGCAGTGTTGAGTATGTTGGTGGCATGCTGCATTGTGCAGTGTGATGTGTGCAGTATTGAGTATGTTGGTGGCAAGCTGCATTGTGCAGTGTGATGTGTGCAGTGTTGAGTATGTTTGGGGGCATGCTGCATTGTGCAGTGTGATGTGTGCAGTGTTGAGTATGTTGGTGGCATGCTGCATTGTGCAGTGTGATGTGTGCAGTGTTGAGCATGTTGGTGGCAAGCTGCATTGTGCAGTGTTGAGCATGTTGGTGGCATTCTGCATTGTGCAGTGTTGAGTATGTTGGTGGCATGCTGCATTGTGCAGTGTGATGTGTGCAGTGTTGAGTATGTTGGTGGCATGCTGCATTGTGCAGTGTGATGTGTGCAGTGTTGAGTATGTTGGTGGCATGCTGCATTGTGCAGTGTGACGTGTGCAGTGTTGAGTATGTTGGTGGCATGCTGCATTGTGCAGTGTGATGTGTGCAGTGTCGAGTATGTTGGTGGCATGCTGCATTGTGCAGTGTGCCGTGTGCAGTGTTGAGTATGTTGGTGGCATGCTGCATTGTGCAGTGTTGAGTATGTTGGTAGCATGCTGCATTGTGCAGTGTGATGTGTGCAGTGTTGAGTATGTTGGTGGCATGCTGCATTGTGCAGTGTGATGTATGCAGTGTTGAGTATGTTGGTAGCATGCTGCATTGTGCAGTGTGATGTGTGCAGTGTTGAGTATGTTGGTGGCATGCTGCATTGTGCAGTGTGATGTGTGCAGTGTTGAGTATGTTGGTAGCATGCTGCATTGTGCAGTGTGATGTGTGCAGTGTTGAGTATGTTGGTGGCAAGCTGCATTGTGCAGTGTGATGTGTGCAGTGTTGAGTATGTTGGTGGCATGCTGCATTGTGCAGTGTGACGTGTGCAGTGTTGAGTATGTTGGTGGCATGCTGCATTGTGCAGTGTTGAGTATGTTGGTGGCATGCTGCATTGTGCAGTGTGATGTGTGCAGTGTTGAGTATGTTGGTGGCATGCTGCATTGTGCAGTGTTGAGTATGTTGGTGGCATGCTGCATTGTGCAGTGTGATGTGTGCAGTGTTGAGTATGTTGGTGGCATGCTGCATTGTGCAGTGTGATGTGTGCAGCGTTGAGTATGTTGGTGGCATGCTGCATTGTGCAGTATGACGTGTGCAGTGTTGAGTATGTTGGTAGCATGCTGCATTGTGCAGTATGACGTGTGCAGTGTTGAGTATGTTGGTGGCATGCTGCATTGTGCAGTATGACGTGTGCAGTGTTGAGTATGTTGGTAGCATGCTGCATTGTGCAGTATGACGTGTGCAGTGTTGAGTATGTTGGTAGCATGCTGCATTGTGCAGTATGACGTGTGCAGTGTTGAGTATGTTGGTGGCATGCTAGAGCGTATAGACTCTGCTGAAGGTTGCTGGGTCTTACACTGTCGTCTTTCTTATGTGTGAGATCCCTGTTAAAACTATCGCGTCCTTATACAAAAAGTTGCGCTAACCGATGATTACTTACCTTATCAATCAGTGTTACGCTCAGAACAATAATGTCAGGGTGTTCACTGAGTGTGTATGTGATTAATTCTTCCTGTATAATACCTTAGTCATTAGAGAGAGAGAGAGAGAGAGAGAGAGAGAGAGAGAGAGAGAGAGAGAGGAGAGAGAGAGAGAGAGAGAGAGAGAGAGAGAGAGAGAGAGAGAGAGAGAGAGAGAGAGAGAGAGAGAGAGAGAGAGAGAGAGAGAGAGAGAGAGAGAGAGAGAGAGAGAGAGAGAGATGAGGAGAGATAAGAGAGAGAGAGAGAGAGAGAGAGAGAGAAGAGAGAGAGAGAGAGAGAGAGAGAGAGAGAGAAGAGAGAGAAGAGAGGAGAGAGAGAGAGAGAGAGAGAGAGAGAGAGAGAGAGAGAGAGAGAGAGAGAGAGAGAGAGAGAGATAGAGAGAGAGAGACAGACAGACAGACAGACAGACAGACAGACAGACCAACTGAGTTAGATAACAGCTCTTAGCTTGTAAATAAAGACAGGAACCCATAACCTAACTCTGTGGAGAGAGAGAGAGAAGACGGCCAGGAAGGTTACAACACCTGCACGTATAAGTTTGATAAAGCACATAAGTTACTGGGAACGGTTAAGTCCCTTGACCTGTACTCCTTGGAACGCAGGCGAGAAAGATACATGATAATATATATTTGGAAAATCTTAAAGGAACTAGTCCCAAATGTACACACGGAAATCACTCCCTACTAAAGCAAAAGACTCAGCAGGGGCGCCATAAGTACGCTAAGAGACAACACAGTAAGTGCCATGGGCCCAAGACTGTTCATCTGCCTCCCAGCATACATAAGGGATATTACCAATAGACCCGTGGCTGTCTTCGAGAGGGAGCTGGAAAAGCACCTAAGTCAGTTTCCGACCAGCCGGGCTGTGGTTTATGCATCGGTTTGCGCGCCGCCAGCAGTAACAACCTTGTTGATAAGGCCCTGATCCACAGCAAGGCCTGGTTATGGACTGGGCCGCGGGGGCGTTGACCCCCGGAACACCCTCTAGGTATATCCCAGGCATCTCGCATTTGCTCGACGGTAGAAGCTGCAAGACTGTACGAGACACAAGTGCGCTCACAGCTTGAGTACCTGGAGGTTACCTGGAGGTTATTCCGGGGATCAACGCCCCCGTGGCCCGGTCCATGACCAGGCCTCCCGATGGATCAGGGCCTGATCAACTAGGCTGTTACTGCTGGCCGCACGCAGTCCGACGTACGAGCCACAGCCCGGCTGATCCGGCACCGACTTTAGGTATCTGTCCAGCTCTCTCTTGAAGGCAGCCAGGGGTTTATTGGCAATTCCCCTAATGCTTGATGGGAGGCTGTTGAACAGTTTTGGGCCGCGGTCACTTATGGTGTTTTCTCTTAGTGTACCAATGGCGCCCCTACTTTTTATCGGCGGCATTTTGCATCGCCTGCCCAGTCTTTTACTTTCGTAGGGAGTGATTTCTGTGTGCAGATTTGGGACCATTCCTTCCAAGATTTTCCAAGTGTAGATTATGATATATCTCTCCCTCCTGCGTTCCAACGAGTACAAGTCAAGTGCTTCCAAGCGTTCCCAGTAGTTAAGGTGCTTGACAGAACTTATACGTGTATGCTTCACTTTCTTGGATTTTCTGCCCCCATCTGACCTACGACTTCTTGACAAAATAGAGAACAGAGCAAGACAACTCATCTCTCGTCTGGACCCGACCTGGAATAGATCTATCATTTCAGCAGACATCAGCACCTCAACACCGGATGGATGTGGGTGGCCATGCTGTTATGTACAAGGCTAATGTTGTTAAGGTATCACATTGGGCTCCATTCCTGGTCAGCGAAAAAGAGAGCTTTTACACAACAAGACGGGCAGCGAACAGCAACTGCACTCTGGTTGTACCTTTCCCAAGAACATCACTTCATCTGAAATCATTCATTCCCAGAATGACTAGAGTCTAGAACATGTTTGCACAGCATAATGACATCGCTGAAATAAAGTCAGTTGACCAAATAATATCGCTGGCCAACTTCATCCTGTTCCCTGTTTGTATGTTTGTATGTTTGTACATTAAAAAGGCTTTCAAATGAGCTGAGGTTTGTAACAGCTCTTAGCTTGTAAATACAGGTAGGAACTCATAACTTAACCTTGTAATAACAAAAGTGAGAGATAGAGAGACAGAAATAAGCTGCACCGAGGCTTTCTGCTGAGGTCTATCTACTTCTATCTAGATTAAGAACTATCGTATATTATCTAGGTCAATGAATCAAGGATAAAAAACAAGGCAGAAGACTGAACCCATAAACAAGGAATGTGGTTGTATTTAGATCAAGGGATGATATGTGGTACCTGAAACCTAAAGGATTAAGAAATAAAAAATGTCACTAAACAGAACGCCCCCACGACTCGGTCCCAGACCAGGTCTCCTGGTGCATCAAAACCTGTTCAACCACTGGCAGCACGCAGGCCAACGATCGAACCAGAAAAAATATATGAGGAAAGAAGAAGGATGGGTCAGAGCTGAGTGGAATGAGACGTAATGACGAGGGGCATGACCAGATAACAGCGAAGGAATGACACAGACGAAGAATGCCCAGAAATAATGACCCGAAATTGTCTCTCAGAGACGCGGAACAAGCGCAGAGCTCTGTAAATATATCTGTAATGAGAAAGGGAGTAGAGGAAGAAGCCGAAGATAATGAAGTTAATGAAGTGGACATAACACTGAAGAATTAGACAACTTCACATAGAACTGAAGGTTACTAGGAGTGTTCCCAACCGTTAGTTTGTTAACTTTAAAGATTAGCTGCTGTGTGAGGGTCATTACAGCTGCACTTAACTGTACACTTACAATTAGGAACAATTTAATCTCTAAAGTAAGTATTAAAGTAAGCTATCAGTGTATATACACTGAGAGATATGCACTTTTAATTGTATATACGTGTATATACACTCATATATACACGTGATGCATGTCTGTTATATATAAGAACATATCTTTTGTAATACTTCCTAATGCATACTCATATGCCTCGAAAATATCTTTTGATATATATATATATATATATATATATATATATATATATATATATATATATATATATATATATATATATATATATATATATATATATATATATATATATATATATATATATATATATATATAAAGTGAAGAATAGGTAAAACTTGCGATTTTGGCTTGAACAGTATACAGAGGAGCTTTATAACAGAGTTTACTGTACTGAACACAAAGTTGGTAATGAATGAGAAATGCTGACAACTACTGAAGCAGGGAGACATAAGGTTGTGGTTACGTTCAAAAGTGACCATTGTCCGGCCAGGACTCAGGTACGTACATACACCGCTGAGGTAACCTTCACTTTTCATTCAGTGAGCTGGCCAGCGACTCTCCCACCTCCCTGGAACGACACTCTCCTATAACACCAATACCTATGGTTAAAAACTATCACTGGGATAGTAACTACGAGTGGCAAGATAAATCGTATCCACCGAGTAACCATCTAAAAATTTATTGAAAAATAAAAAGTTCGCTGTCGACCAAACTGGCCTTTCACCTATTTTTTTTTTTACTCTGCCTTCCCAGTTTCCTTCACTCCGAAGGAAGTTTACACCACCGATGTGGTAATCCAGGTAAATGGCAGGCCATGTTGGGCTTCTGGTCGAAACATAACGGGAAAAGTTGTAAGGTAGCGGGAGGGAAGGTTGGCAGGGCAGACGGACCAGCACACATATATCACAACTCGTGTCTGCCACATCCTACTCTGATGAAATTTTCACGTAAAACTGGCAACACTTTCCCAGTTTCATTAAATAAATCGACTTACGAACACTACCTTGATAAATCGCGTAACATAAATATTTACGAGAATAAACGTTACCAGAACAGTGTATACACGCCATGTAACTGTTTAAAAACATTTTTACTAATGTTTCACCGAAGAGTTAATGAACATTGAGGGAGGAAGGGGGTAACAATATAATTTTTGCTAAAAATACAAAGACACGGACGGAGAAAATATAAAGGTATATCTGCTGAAGAGACAAATGGATCTGTCAGGCTCAAGCAGTGTGGAGGTGAACCAAGAGCTGGAGTACAGCACTGATACTTAGACCAAAGTCATGGAAGGGCCTGGCAGCCCTCCCCTCCACAACGTTAACTTAGAAATCCAATAATGCGGAATAAATCGCGCGGAAGAAGAAAATAGTTACCCCTCCCTATCCTCCTTGTTCATCCTCCTCTCTTCTCTTTCTTGCGTGTGCATTCATTCGTAATACATTCTTCTCCGTGTCCTGTGTCCAGCAGTATCCTGCCAGTACCATGTGTCTCTTGCGTGTGTGTTCATTCGTAATACATTCTTCTCCGTGTCTTGTGTCCAGCAGTATCCTGCCTGTACCTTGTGTCTCCTGCTTGTGTGTTCATTCGTAATATATTCTTCCCTGTGTCCTGTGTCCAGAAGTATCCTGCCTGTATCATGTATTTCACTCACACAAACTACCAACTTAACCACCATAACAGTGAACAATTAAATATCTTTGGAAAGTGCTGATGATCTTGGGAACAACGCCAACATTTCTTTATATAAATAATTACATTGTAGAGTTACAGATGCAGATATATAGAATGCAGATGTAATATATACAGACTTTGCAAAAGCCTTCGACAAGTGTGACCATGGCGTAATAGCGCACAAAATGCGTGCTAAAGGAATAACAGGAAAAGTTGGTAGATGGATCTATAATTTCCTCACAAACAGAACACAAAGAGTAGTAGTCAACAGAGTAAAGTCTGAGGCGGCTACGGTGAAAAGCTCTGTTCCACAAGGCAGAGTACTCGCTCCCATCTTATTTCTTATCCTCATATATGGCATAGATAAGGATGTCAGCCACAGCACCGTGTCTTCCTTTGCAGATGACACCCGAATCTGCGTGACAGTGTCTTCCATTGCAGACACTGCAAGGCTCCAGGCGGACATCAACCAAATCTTTCAGTGGGCTGCAGAAAACATTATGAAGTTCAACGATGAGAAATTTCAATTACTCCGATATGGTAAACATGAGGAAATTAAAACTTCATCAGTGTACAAAACAAATTCCAGCCACAAAATAGAGCGAAAAACCAACGTCAAAGACCTGGGAGTGATCATGTCAGAGGATCTCACCTTCAAGGACCATAACATTGTATTAATCGCATCTGCTAGAAAAATGACAGGATGGATAATGAGAACCTTCAAAACTAGGGATGCCAAGCCCATGATGACACTCTTCAGGTCACTTGTTCTATCTAGGCTGGAATATTGCTGCACATTAACAGCACCTTTCAAGGCAGGTGAAATTGCTGACCTAGAAAATGTACAGAGAACCTTCACGGCGCGCATAACGGAGATAAAACACCTCAATTACTGGGAGCGCTTGAGGTTTCTAAACCTGTATTCCCTGGAACGCAGGAGGGAGAGATACATGATTATATACACCTGGAAAATCCTAGAGGGACTAGTACCGAACTTGCACACGAAAATCACTCACTACGAAAGCAAAAGACTTGGCAGACGATGCAACATCCCCCCAATGAAAAGCAGGGGTGTCACTAGCACGTTAAGAGACCATACAATAAGTGTCAGGGGCCCGAGACTGTTCAACTGCCTCCCAGCACACATAAGGGGGATTACCAACAGACCCCTGGCAGTCTTCAAGCTGGCACTGGACAAGCACCTAAAGTCAGTTCCTGATCAGCCGGGCTGTGGCTCGTACGTTGGTTTGCATGCAGCCAGCAGTAACAGCCTGGTTGATCAGGCTCTGATCCACCAGGAGGCCTGGTCACAGACCGGGCCGCGGGGGCGTTGACCCCCGGAACTCTCTCCAGGTATTACAATGTATGGGTAACAAAACTTGCTTTTTTTTCCTCTGGAAAAAAATCAACTGACATGTCTTTATTATGAGATGATCAGGAGGCGGTGCATGTCCGTCATGT
>NC_069430.1:40715788-40731714 GCF_026875155.1 Cherax quadricarinatus
CTGCTTGTTGGGGTTAATTGTAAATATTCTTCCCTGTGTCCTGTGTCCAGAAGTATCCTGCCTGTACCATGTATTTCACTCACACAAACTACCAACTTAACCACCATAACAGTGAACAATTAAATATCTTTGGAAAGTGCTGATGATCTTGGGAACAACGCCAACATTTCTTTATATAAATAATTACATTGTAGAGTTACAGATGCAAATATATAGAATGCAGATGTAATATATACAGACTTTGCAAAAGCCTTCGACAAGTGTGACCATGGCGTAATAGCGCAGAAAATGCGTGCTAAAGGAATAACAGGAAAAGTTGGTAGATGGATCTATAATTTCCTCACAAACAGAACACAAAGAGTAGTAGTCAACAGAGTAAAGTCCGAGGCAGCTACGGTGAAAAGCTCTGTTCCACAAGGCACAGTACTCGGTCCCATCTTATTTCTTATCCTCATATCTGGCATAGACAAGGATGTCAGCCACAGCACCGTGTCTTCCTTTGCAGATGACACCCGAATCTGCATGACAGTGTCTTCCATTGCAGACACTGCAAGGCTCCAGGCGGACATCAACCAAATCTTTCAGTGAGCTGCAGAAAACAATATGAAGTTCAACGATGAGAAATTTCAATTACTCCGATATGGTAAACATGAGGAAATTAAAACTTCATCAGTGTACAAAACAAATTCCAGCCACAAAATAGAGCGAAACACCAACGTCAAAGATCTGGGAGTGATCATGTCGGAGGATCTCACCTTCAAGAACCATAACATTGTATTAATCGCATCTGCTAGAAAAATGACAGAATGGATAATGAGAACCTTCAAAACTAGGGAGGCCAAGCCCATGATGACACTCTTCAGGTCACTTGTTCTATCTAGGCTGGAATATTGCTGCACACTAACAGCACCTTTCAAGGCAGGTGAAATTGCTGACCTAGAAAATGTACAGAGAACCTTCACGGAGCGCATAACGGAGATAAAACACCTCAATTACTGGGGAGCGCTTGAGGTTCCTAAACCTGTATTCCCTGGAACGCAGGAGGGAAAGATACATGATTATATACACCTGGAAAATCCTAGAGGGACTAGTACCGAACTTGCACACGAAAATCACTCACTACGAAAGGAAAAGACTTGGCAGACGATGCAAACCATCCCCCCAAAGAAAGCAGGGGTGTCACTAGCACGTTAAGAGACCATACAATAAGTGTCAGGGGCCCGAGACTGTTCAACTGCCTCCCAGCACACATAAGGGGGATTACCAACAGACCCCTGGCAGTCTTCAAGCTGGCACTGGACAAGCACCTAAAGTCAGTTCCTGATCAGCCGGGCTGTGGCTCGTACGTTGGTTTGCGTGCAGCCAGCAGCAACAGCCTGATTGATCAGGCTCTGATCCACCAGGAGGCCTGGTCACAGACCGGGCCGCGGGGGCGTTGACCCCCGGAACTCTCTCCAGGTATTACAATGTATGGGTAACAAAACTTGCTTTTTTTTCCTATGGAAAAAATCAACTGACATGTCTTTATTATGAGATGATCAGGAGGCGGTGCATGTCCGTCATGTCTACTGACACCAAAACTACCATTATGAGATGATCAGGAGGCGGCGCATGTCCGTCATGTCTACTGGCACCACAACTACCATTATGAGATGATCAGGAGGCGGCGCATGTCCGTCATGTCTACTGGCACCACAACTACCATTATGAGATGATCAGGAGGCGGTGCATGTCCGTCATGTCTACTGACACCACAACTACCATTATGAGATGATCAGGAGGCGGTGCATGTCCGTCATGTCTACTGGCACCACAACTACCATTATGAGATGATCAGGAGGCGGCGCATGTCCGTCATGTCTACTGGCACCAAAACTACCATTATGAGATGATCAGGAGGCGGCGCATGTCCGTCATGTCTACTGGCACCACAACTACCATTATGAGATGATCAGGAGGCGGTGCATGTCCGTCATGTCTATTGGCACCACAACTTCCATTATGAGATGATCAGGAGGCGGTGCATGTCCGTCATGTCTACTGACACCACAACTTCCATTATGAGATGATCAGGAGGCGGCGCATGCCCGCATGTCTACTGAACCCCAAAATTTTCCATTTTGGATGATCGGGGCGGGGGCATGTCCGTCATGTTACTGCCCACAACTTCCTTATGGATGTTAGGAGGGGGGCCCCATGTCCGTCTGTCTACTGGCACCACAACTACCATTATGAGTTTCGGGAGGCGGGCATTCCGTCATGTCTACTGACACCACAACTCCTTTGAGATGATCAGGAGGCGGGCATGCCGTCATGTCTCTGGCACCAAAACTCCTTTAGATATCGGGGCGGCGCATTCCCTGTCTACTGACACCACAACTACCTTTATGAGATGATCAGGGGGCGGGCGCATGTCCGTCATGTCTACTGACCCCACAACTACCTTTTGAGATGTCAGGAGGGGGGCGCATGTCCCCCATGTTTAACCCCACAACTCCCATTTTGAGATGTCGGGAGGCGGCGCTGTCCGTCATGTCTACTGGCCCCAAACAATCCCATTATGAGATGATCAGGAGGCGGTGCATGTCCGTCATTTTTACTGACACCCAATCCATTATGAGTTGATCAGGAGGGGGTGCTGCCCGTCAGTCTACTGGCACCAAAACAATATTATGAGATGATCAGGAGGCGGTGCATGTCCTCATGTCTACGAAACCCAACTTCCATTATGAGAGATGGGAGGCGGGCATGTCCGTCATGTCTCTGACCCAAAATTTTCCATTATGAGATGATGGGAGGCGGCGCATGTCCGTCATGTTAGGCCCACAACTACCATTATGAGATGATCGGGAGGGGGTGCATGTCCCCAGGTCTACTGGCCCCCACAACTACCTTTATAGATGATCAGGAGGCGGTGCATGTCCGTCTGTCTACTGACCCCCAAAACACCTTAGGGAAATGATCAAAGGCGGTGCTGCCCGTCTGTTACTGGCACCAAAACAAATATTTGAGATGACAGGGGGCGGTGCATGCCCGTCATGTCTACTGCCCAAACTTCCATTATGGATGTCAGGAGGCGGTGCCTGCCCGTCTTGTCTATGACACCACAACTACCATTATGAGATGTCAGGAGGGGGGGCGCATTCCGTTGTCTACTGGCACCACAACTACCAAAAGAAGTTTGGAGGGGGTGTTGTCCGTCAGTCAAACGGCACCAAACTACCATTATGAGATGATAGGGCGGTGATGTCCGTCAGTTACGACACCACAACTACCATTATGAGATGATGGGGCGGCGATGTCCTCTGTTACTCACCACAACTACCATTTATGGATGATCAGGAGGCGGCGCATTCCGTCTGTCTACTGGACCACAACTCCCATTTTTGAATGATCAGGGGCGGTGCATGCCCGTATGCTCTGCACCACAACACCATTTGAGTGATCAGGAGGGGCGCATGTCCGTCATGTCTACTGCACACAAACCTTTATGAGATGATCAGGAGGGGCGCATGCCCGTCATGTTATTGACCCCAAAACTACCATTAGGGTTATCGGGAGGGCGGGCATGCCCGTCAGTCTCTGACACCAAAACTACCATTATGAGATGTCAGGGGGCGGGGCATGTCCGTCATGTCTACTGCCCCCACAAAACCTTTATGAGATGACAGGAGGGGCGCATGCCCGTTGTTAGGGCACCAAAACTACCATTATGAGATGATCGGGAGGCGGTGCATGTCCGTCAGTCTATGACACCACAACTCCCCATTTGGATGTAGGGGCGGTCCATGTCCGTATGTCTTTGGCCCCACAACTTTTTTATGAGATGATCGGAGGCGGTGCATGTCCGTCATGTCTACTGCACCAAAAACTTCCATTTGGATGATCAGGAGGCGGTCATGTCCGTATGTTACGACACCAAACTACCTTAGAGATGATCGGAGGGGGGCGCATGTCCGTCATGTTACTGGCCCCAAAAAATCCCATTATGAGTGATCAGGAGGCGGTGCATGTCCGTATGTCTAGGGCACCACAACTCCCTTTAGAGTTGATAGGAGGCGGTGATGTCCTCATGTCTACTGACCCAAAAAATACCTTATGAGTGATCGGGAGGCGGGCTGCCCTCATGCACTGGCACCACAACTACATTATGAGATGATCAGGAGGGGGTGCATGTCGTCATGCTACTGGCCACAACTCCCATTATGAGATGATAGGAGGTGGTGCATGTCCGTCATGTCTACTGAACCACAATACCATTTTGGTGATCAGGGGGGTGCAGTCTGTCATGTCTTTGGCACCACAACCCATTATAAGATGATGGGAGGGGGGCGCTGTCCGTCATGCTACTGGCACCAAAAACTACCATTATAGATGATAGGAGGCGGTGCATGTCCGCTGTCAAAATGGCCCCCAAAACTACCATTATGAAAAAGATCGGAGGCGGTGTGTCCGTCATGTCTATAAACCCCACAACTACCATTAGAGATGATCGGGAGGCGGTTGCATGTCCGTAAGTCTACGCCACCAGACTACCATTAAAAGTGATCAGGAGGCGGGCGCTGTCCCTGTCTACTGGCACCACAACTCCTTTATGAGTGATCGGAGGCGGGCAGTCCGTCATGCTACTGGCACCACAAACTACCATTATGAATGATAGGAGCGGTGCATGTCCGTCTGTTTTTGCACCCACTACCATTATGGTGATCAGGGGGTGCATGTCCTATGTTACGGGCCCAAAATACCATTATGGATGCCGGAGGCGGGCTGTCCTTTCTCGACACCACAAACTTCCATTATAGATGATCAGGAGGCGGTGCTGTCCATCATGCTACGACCCCAAAACTCCTTTATGAGATGATCAGGGGGCGGTTCTGTCGTCTTTTCTTGACACCACAACTTCCATTTGAGATATCAGGAGGCGGCGCATGCCCCGTCTGTCTATGACACCCAATTTCCATTATGAGATATCGGAGGCGGTGCATGTCCGTCATGTCTACGGCACCCCCAACTCCATTATGAGATTTGGGAGGCGGCGCATGTCCTCATGTCTACGGGCCCCAAAAACTACCTTTTAAATGATCAGGAGGCGGTGCAGTCCGTCATGTCACTGACACCAAAACTACCATTATGAGTGTCAGGAGGGGCGCTGTCCTATGTCACTGAACCACAACTTCATTATGAGATGTCGGAGGCGGGCATGTTTCATGTCTTGACCCCACAATACCATTATGAAAATGATGGAGGCGGCGCATGTCCGTCATGTCTAGGCCCAATACCATTTGAATATCGGGGGTGCATGTCCGCATGTCTTGGCCCCACAAACCTTTGAGATATGGGGCGGTGCATATCCGTCTGTCTATGGCACCACAACTCCCCTTTTTGAGTGATCGGAGGCGGCGCGTCCTCATGTCTACGACCCCCAATTCCTTTTTTAAATAAAAGTCAGGGGCGGGCTGCCCGTCATGTCTACTGGCACAAACTCCTTATGAGATGATCAGGAGGCGGTGCATGTCCGTTTCTCTGGCCCACAACTCCATTTGAGATGATCGGGGCGGCGCATGTCCGTATTTCACTGAGACCACAACTTCCATTTAGTTTCAGGAGGGTGCATGCCGTCATGTCTATTGGGCACCACAACTCCATTAGGGTATCAGGAGGCGGCGCATGTCCGCATGTCTACTGACCCACAACTTCCATTATGGATGATCAGGAGGCGGTGCTGTCCGTCTTTTTACTGAAACCCAAACTACCATTATGAGATGATCAGGAGGGGGTGCATGTCCGTCAATTTACTGGCACCCCTTCCCATTATAGTGTCAGGGGGGCGCGCAGTCCGTCTGTTACTGCACCACAATTCCTTTATGAGTGATCAGGAGGGGGTGCATGCCCGTCTGTCTTCTGCAACAAACTTCCAATGAGTGTCGGGAGGGGTGCTGCCCGCATGTCTCTGACACCAAAATTTTCCATTTGGATGATCGGGAGGGCGGTGCATGTCCGTCTGTCTCGAACCAAACTTCCTTTGGTGATCAGGAGGCGGTGCTGTCGTCTGTCATGAAAACACAACTTCCATTTGAGTGTCGGGAGGCGGCGCTTTGTCCTCATGTCAACTACACCCCACTACCCCACTTACCCTACTACTACCCTACGCAACCCCCACCCAAATACCACTATACCCACTCCCACCACTCTCAGTACTCCCCCCGCTCCCTCTCCCTCCCCACCACTCTACACTACTAAAACCATACCCTACTCAACCACTCCACCCCCACTGCCACCACAACCACTGCCCCCACTACTACCCTTTTAAAACCACTACCCCCCACTACAAAAAAACCACCACCCCCCTCCCACTATTAAAACCCTCACCACCCTACCCACTACTACCACCACCATACTACAAACCCAACCCCACCAGCTACCCTCCAAAACCACACCACCCCACTACTACCCCTACCCCCCACCCCCTACACAACCACTCCCCACCACTCTCAACCTACCACCCCCTCCACTATAAAACCACTACCTCCACTACTTCAAACCATCCACCCCCCACTCCCTTTAAAACCCCACTGCCACCCCCCTACCCTACTACAACCACTCCAACCACCCCCCCCTACAACCACTCCACCATCACTCCACTACTAAAACCCGCCCCCACCACCACACTACCACACTACAACCCTACCACCACCATGCCACTATAAACCACTCCCCCCCACTGTCCCACTACAAAACCACTACCACCCCCAAATACTACAACCACTACCCCACCACTACTACAACCACTACCACCACCACTACTAAACCCCCTACCACACCCTTCACACTACAACCACTACCATACCACTACTTCAACCACTCCCACCACCCCTACCATATTTCACCACTGCCACCACCATACCCTATAAAACCCACTCCCCACCACACCACCAAACCATACAAACCCACTCCACCATCATACCATACTACAACCGCCCACCCCATACTCCCATACTAAAACCCACTACCCCCACCCCCTATACAAACCATCCCCCACCACTACCACTACTAAAACCCACACACCACCCCCACCACTACTAAACCCACTACCTCCCCCTCCCACTATCAACGCAACCACCACCGAATACCACACTAAAACCCCACTACCCCACCATACCACCACACTACCACACTCAACCGCTACACCCCCACTACTACCACTACTCAACCACTCCCACCACCACTCCATACTACAACCACTACACCCCCCCCCATTACCAACCACTACCCACCATTCCCTATACAACCACTCCCACCACCACTACCACTATACAACACTACCTTTTAATGGGGGGGGTGGATTAAACCGCATTTTGCTCACAGTACTGAGAAAAGACCCCGTTAAAGAAGCTATTGGACCAACGTTGACCCATAAAAAGTTTCCGGCAAACAGACTTCTCTTCACCATTATCGTCATGGAGCAACTTTGACCAGGGGGGGCTTCGTTTTATCACGTTCTGGGTCCCCCTAAAATTTAAAAGTCGAAAAAAGGAAAAAAGGTAAGCATGGGGGTTAATTGTCTGGGCTTATCAATAAAAGAGGCCTGTGCTGTCCTTAAAAAAACTTTGGAGTAACTCGACCCCGCTTGTAGTGGTCACGACTTGTGACCCTAATCATTGATCAAGCACCGCCAGCATAGTGGCCCACAGGTCAAGCACCGCCCATGTGAAACACTTATCAAGCACGCCCGCATGTCCCACAATGGCCAACCCGCCAAACATAGTGCCCCCCCTGGGCAAGCACCGCCCGCATAGTGCCCACACATGGTCAAACACCGCCAAATAGGGCCACACATGGTCAAGCACCGCCCGCTAGTGCCACACATGGCCAAGCACCCCCAGCTAGTGCCCAACATGGGCAAGCACCGCCCCGCTGTGCCCACACCTGGGAGCAACGCCGCTAGTGCCCAACTGGTCAAGCACCCCAGCTAGTGGCCACCATGGTCAAGCCCGCCGCATAGTGCCCACCATGGCCAAACCCGCCGCATATGCCCACCCCAAAGGTCAAGCACCCCCAGCATGTCCCTACATGGCCCCAAACACCGCCGCATGTGCCCCCACAATGGTCAAGCCCGCCGCTTTTTGCCCCCACATGGTTTAAAACCCCCAGCCAGTGCCCCAAAATGGCAAGCACCGCCAGCATAGTGCCCACACATGGGCCCAAACACCGCCCGCTTAGTGCCCAAAAAATGGTCAAACACGCCACATAGTGCCCACACATGGGGCAAGCACCCCCAGCTAGTGACCACACATGGTCGCACCCCCACCCTAGTGCCCCCCACATTGGGCCCAAACACCCCCGCTAGTGCCCAAACTGGTCAAACCCGCCAGATAGTGCCCACACAGGTCAAGCACCGCCAGCATTGACCACACATGGTCAAGCACGCCAGCATAGGCCCAACTGGCCCAAAACACCGCCCATAGTGACCACACTGGTCAAGCCCGGCCGCATTTGCCCAACAGGGTTTTAAGCCCCGCCACATGTGCCCACACGGTCAAGCACCGCCACATATGCCCACACAGGTCAAGCACCCCCCAGCTAGTGCCCCCACGGCAGCACCGCCAGCATAGTGCCCCCCACCTGGGCAAGACCGCCACATAGTGCCCAAACATGGCCAACACCGCCGCATAGTGCCCCCACATGGTCAAGCACCCCAGCATAGTGCCCCACATGGTTAGCACCCCCAGCTAGTGCCCACCATGGTCAAACACGCCAGATGTGCCCCACATGGCCAGCCCGCCCCCATAGTGCCCCCACATGGTCAAGCCCGCCAGCATAGTGCCCCAACACATGGTTAAGCCCCCGCCAGCTTTTTTGCCACCTGGGCAAGCCCGCCGCTAGTGCCCCCAAAAAATGGTAAGCACCGCCACATAGTGCCCAAAACTGGTCAAGCCCGCCAGCATAGTGCCCACCATGGCCAGCACCGCCGCTAGGCCCACACATGGCCAAGCACCGCCGCTAGTGCCCACACTGGTTAAACCCGCCAGATGTGCCCCCACCAAGGTCAACACCGCCGCTAGTGCCCACCTGTCAAGCACCGCCGCATAGTGCCCCAAATGGTCAAGCACCGCCGCTAGTGCCCAACATGGTCAGCACCCCAGCATAGTGCCCACACATGGCAAAAAGGTTGCGAACTTATAAACCCCCGATGTTTGCAACAAGACTAGTCCTGGAGTTGAACCTGACCCTTGGGGTGAGAAGGTCCAGGAAATATACAAAAATAACGTTTGCAGTTTTTCCGGGGGAAAGGATACTATTTTGGGTGCAGAGAGAGATAAAGAACTAATTCGATGAGCCGGAAGATGTTTGGAAAAACTTCTTCAGTCTCAGGGGTAAAAATAGAGGGGGAAATTTGGGAAAGTGGTGAGGGCGAGGGAAAGACAAATTACAAAATTTTCATTTAATATGAGGGGGCTATGGCGGAGACCGACCCCTGCAAACACCTGGTGGCTAAGTTCCCCCCTCAACTGTTTAAAAAAGGGCCCCAAACACATTAGGGTCTAAGTTTCCCCCCAATGTTTAAAAGAGCCAAAACAATTAGGTGGTAGTTCCCACTCAATGTTTAACAGAGCCACAAACAATCTAGGTGACTAAGTTCCCCCTCAAAAGTTTAACAGAGCCACAAAAAATTATGACTAAAATTCCCACTCAACTGTTTAACAGACCCCAAACACATCTAGGTCTAAGTTCCATCACTGTTTAACGAGACAAAAAACTTCTTGGGATAAGTTCCCCACTCAACTTTTTAAAAAGAGCCCAAACACAAGGTGACAAGTTCCCCCTTAACGTTTAACAGAGCCAAAAAACACATCTAGGTGACTATGTTTTCCCCCTCAAATTTTTTAAAAGGCCACAAAACATCTAGGTGGCTAAGTTCCCACTCAACTGTTTTAAAAAAAGCCACAACACATCTAGGTTTCCCGGAGGTTCCTGGAGTTATTCCGGGGATCAAGCCCCCGGGGCCCCGGCCCGACCCGGCCTCCCCATGGATCAGGCCTGTCAAACTAGGCTTTACTGTGGCCCCACGCAGTCCGACGTCGACCCAGCCGGGGATCCGGCACCGATTTAGGTATTGTCAGCTCTCTCTTGAAGGGAGCCAAAGGGGTTTATTGGGAATTCCCCTAAAGCTTGGTGGGAGGCTGTTAACAGTTTTGGGCCCCGGACACTTATGGTGTTTTTTTCCTTGTGTACCACCAACTATTTAACAGACCACAAAAACACTGGGGGCTTTTTCCCACTAAATTTGACGAGACAAAACATCTAGGTGACTAAGTTCCCCTCAACTGTTTAACGAGCCCCAAACATCAATAACACTGTCGGCTGCCCCGGTGACCAGAATCTTAATGTTAAAAGGACAACCCTGCCCTCATGCTGTTCAAACAAACAAATATTGTAAAGTAAAATAAACACTGAGCACGTGTGACACGACGCGGAGATACGCTGGACACAAAACATCTTTTCTACCTAATCAAAAAACCCTTTTAGGTACTGCGATTTCAAAACGTTTTTGATTCCCCCACGGAACACAATAATCTAAGCGAAATAACAATCAAAGAAAAGATAGATGAAAATCGAGTATTCGAAAAAACTAAATTTTATTTGATGTTTGGAAATTTTCCCAGGGGAAATTTTTACCAGTGTTTTTGGCAATACTTATTGATTGACCAAAAAATTCGGGTCGAGTTGTTTTCGGAACTACAAGGTGAGTAAATTTTAGTTTGGGCAGCCAAATGGCAGTGTGTTTTTGTGTGGAGTCCAAAATTAAACATCACAAATAGTCTCAATCAAACTTTAAAGTTCCTGTATATATATATATATAATTATATTTATTATATATTATTTTATATATATTTTATATAATATATATATATAAAAATATTATATTATATAGTAGTGGCTGGTAGACAGCAACCCCCCAGGGGGTACTACCTTCCTGTGGTAGTGGCTGGTAGACGCAACCCCCCAGGGAGGGAATCCTCCCGTGGAGTAGGTGGTAGAAGCAACCACCCCGGGGGGTAATACCATCCCGTGGTAGTAGGCTGGGGCAGCAACCACCCAGGAGGTAATACCATCTGTGGTAGTAGGGGTGGTAACAGCAACCACCCAGGGAGGTACTACCCTCCCGTGGGAGTAGGCTGGTAGACAGCAACCACCCCCGGGAGTACTCCATCCCTGTGGTATAGGGGGGTAGACAGAACCACCCGGGGGGGTCACCCTTTTTGTGGTATAGGCTGGTAGACAGCAACCACCCAGGGGAGGGACTACCGTCCTGCCAGATGCGTGTGAAAGGGAAACCTGTAATTGTTTTACACAATGGTAGGAATGCTGGTGCCTTTTTCTTCCGTCTCATAAGCACGCAGGAAAACAGGTACATCTGAGTACTTGTACTTACACTTAGGCACATTACATATACATGTACACGTATATGTACACACACTGATCTGAATTTTCTTTTGTTTTCCTAAACAGTTCTTGCTCCTTTTATTTTCTTTCCTCTCCATGGGGAAATAGAAAAGAATCTCTCCTCTGTAAGCCATGAGTGTCGTCAGAGGTAACTAAAATGCCGGGAGCAATGGGTTAGTAACCCCTTCTCCAGTATAAATTACTAGAAAGCACGAAGAAAAACTTATAAAACTGGGATGTTTGAATGTGCGTGAATGTAGTGCAGATAATAAGAAAGAGATGATTGCCAATGTTATGAATGAAAAGAAGTCGGGTGTCTTAGCTCTAAGTGAAAGAAAGCTTAAGGGGGTAGGGGAGTTTCAGTGGGGAGAAATAAATAGGATTAAATCAGGAGTATCTGAGGGAGTTAGAGCTAAGGAAGGGATAGCAATAATGTTGAAGGGTCTGTTATGGAATAAGAACAGGGAATATAAATGAATTAATTCAGAGATTACGTGGATTAAAATACGAGTCATATGCAAAAAGTGGGTCATAATAAGTGAGTATGTACCTGGAAAAGAGAGGAGGTAGAGGAGAGAGAGAGAGGAGAAAAGAGAGAGAGAGAGGGGAGAGAGAGGAGTAGGAGAGAGAGAGAGAGAGAGAGAGAGAGAAGAGAGAGAGAAAAGCAGAGAGAAAAAGGGGAAGAGAGAGAAGAAGAGAGAGTGAGAGAGAGAGAGAAGAGAAAAGAGGGGGAGAGAGAGAGGAGAGGAGAGAGAGGGGAGAGAGAGAGAGAAAAGGGGAAGAGAGAGAATGAGAGAGAGAGAGAGAGAGAGAGGAGAGAGAGAGGGGAGAGAAGAGAGAGAGAAGGGAGAGAGAGAGAGAGAGAGAGAGAGAAGAGAGAGAGAGAGAGAGAGAGAGAGAGAGAGGGGGAATGAGAGAGAGAGAGGGGAAGAGAGAGGGGAGAGAGAGAGAGAGAAGAGAGGGAGGATGTTGGCACCTGGAGAAGAAGTTTGATATCCTTGTGTGAAATTTGACTCCAAACTAACCATGAAGAACCATGTTGTAAATCTTGCAACACAAGGCAGCCGGGAAGCTTACGCACTTCCCGTATCTCGCATCTGCTTGACATTTGGGGTTGCAAGATCCTGTACGAGGCACAAGTACGCTCACACCTTGAGTATGCTCCACTTTCTTGGTTTGCCTGTGACCCCTCTCATCTGCGACTGCTTGACAGAGTAGAGAACAGAGCAAGACGTCTCATCTCTCGCCTGGACCCATCCTGGATAGATCTGTCATTTCAGCAGAGCCTTCAACTTAGGGGATGTGGGTGGCCTATGTTATGTACAAGCCAATATTGTCCAAATACCACAATTGGATCCACTTCGAGGACAGCGTGAAACAAGTTTTTATGCCACAAGACGGGCAGAAAGCAGCAACTTCGAGGACAGCGTGAAACAAGCTTTTATGCCACAAGCGGGCAGAAAGCAGCAATTTCACTCGGGGCTGTCCCTTCTCCAGACATCACTCCATCTGAGATCATACATACCAGGATGACTCGGTATGGAACACTTTGGGGTACAGCATAATGATGTAAAGAATAAAGTCGGGTGATCAATGAAAATGTGGCCCACAGAGGGGCTCCAATATTGTTCCGTACTTGTATGTTCATAACAATAAAATGCTTTAAAATGGTTGATGTAGGTAAAGCTCTTAGCTTGCCAATAAAATTAGGAATCCTAACCTGTAATATAGCTGTCAATAAAGCTAGGGATCCTTAACCTTGTCAAACCCTGTGTAAAAAAAAAAAAAAATAAAAGAGAGAGAGAGAGAGAGAAGAGAGACGAGAGAGAGGAGAGAGAAGAGGGGGAGAGAGAGAGGGGGAGAGAGAGAGAGGAGAGAGAGAGAGAGAGAGATATTTTGGGAGATGTTAATCGAGTTTTTAAGAACTTTTGAAGTGAGAGAGTAATTGTGGTAGGGGACCTCAATGCTGAAGTGGGAGAAATGGTTAGAGAGAGTGTGGACGGTAAGTTTAGGGTGCCAGGTGTAAATGATAACGAGAGGGGGCGGGGCTTTGATTGAACTTTGTATAGAAAGGAGTTTGGTAATAGCTAATACGTATTTTAAGAAACGAAAAGAGAACTAAGTATACAAGATATGAGATAAGGCGTAATGCCAGTAGTTTGTCGGACTACGTATTGGTAGATAAAAGACTGATGGGTAAACTTCACGATGGACATGCTTATAGAAGGGCCACAGATATATCAGATCATTTTTTAGTTGTAGCTACAGTAAGAGTCAAAGGTAATTGGGATACAAAGAGAATGGAATCAACAAGTAAGAAAGAGATGAAGGTTTATAAATTAAAGGAGGCAGTTAGGGTAAGATAACTAATGGAAAAAAGCTGGGCTAATGAGAATATAGACAATGAAGCTGAAGAGGTATAGGGTAGCTTTAGGAATGTAGTGTTGGGTTGTTCAGCAGACGTTTGTGGTTACAGGAAAGTGGTACAGAAGGGAAAAACAGTGACTGGTGGAATGATGAGGTAAAGAGAGTAGTAAGAGAGAAAAAGTTAACATATAAGAGGTTTTTACAAAGTAGAAGTGATACAAGGAGGGAGGAGTATATGGAGACACAGAGGTTAAGAGAGTGGTGAAGGAATGTAGGAAAGTGAAAGAGTGGGTGAGACCGTATCAACAAATTTTGCTGAGAATAAGAAAAAGTTTTGGAGTGAGATAAATCAGTTGAGAAAGCCTAGGGAGCGAATGGATTTGACAGTTAAAAATAGGAGAGGAGAGTTATTACATGGAGAGTTGGAGGTATTGGGAAAATAGGTAGATGGGGGGGGGGCAGTGTGGCAGATGTTGCAAATGTATGGAATAGGAGGTAGATTACTGAAAGTAGTGAAGAGCTTCTACGAGGATAGTGAGGCTCAGGTTAGAGTTTGTAGAAAAGAAGGAGATTATTTCCCAGTAAAAGTAGATCTTAGACAAGGATGTGTGATGTCAACGTGGTTGTTCAATATATTTATAGATGGGACTGTAAGAGAAGTGAATGCTCGGGTGTTGGCAAGAGGTGTGGGGTTAAAAGTGGGAGTTGTCACAGTTGCATTTTGCTGATGACACTGTGCTTTTGGGAGATTCTGAAGAGAAGTTGCAGAGGTTGGTGACTGAGTTCTCGAAGGGTACGTAAAAGAAGGAAATTAAAAATGAGCGTACAAGAATAACAAAAAATTTAGGTTATGAAAGATTGGATATCAGACTGGAAGGAGGGAGTATGGAAGAAGTGAATGTATTCATATATTTGGGAATGGACGTGTCAGCAGATGGGTCTATGAAAGTAAAAGGTGAATCACAGAATTGATGAGGGGTAAAAAAGTGAGTGGTGCATTGAGGAGTCTGTGGAAACAAAGAACATTATCCATGGAAGCAAATGGGAGAATGTATGAGAGTATAGTTATACCAATGCTCTTGTATGGCTGTGCAGCATGGGTGGTGAATGTTGTAACAAGGAGAAGGCTGGAGGCAGTGCAGATGTCGTGTCTGAGGAGGGGTTGTTGAGGTGGTTCGGACCTTCAGAAAGGCTGGAACGAAATAGAATGACTTGGAGAGCATATAAATTTGTAGTAGAAGGAAGGTGGGGTAGGGGTAGACCTAGAAAACGTTGAAGGGGCCTAGACTTCCAGCAAGCATGCGTGAGCGTATTAGACAGGAGCGACTGAAGACGAATGTTTTTTATGACTTGACGTGCTGTTGGAGTGTGAGCAAAGTAACATTTATGAAGGGATTCAGGGAACCGGCAGGCCGGACTTCTATCCTGGAGGTGGGAAGTTCAGTGCTCTGAGGGACGATGTTGATGTTGCAGTTTTTTAACTGTAGGCGCGCCTCTGGCAGGACAGTGATGGAGTGAATGATGATGAAAGTGTTTCTTCTTTTTCAGGTCACCCTGCCTTTGTGGGAAGCGGTCAGTGTGTTAATAAAATATTAATATATAAATATAAATAAATTATGTGTGATTATGTGTGAGTGAGGTGAAAGTGTTGAATGATGATGAAAGTATTTTCTTTATGGGGATTTTCTTTCTTTTCTGGGTTGCCCTGCCTCGGTGGGAGACGGCCGACTTGTTGAATATATATAAATTATATATATTTATTATAATATATATATATATATATAAAAATATATATATAAATATATATAATATATATATATATATATAAATATATATATATATAATATATATAATATAATATATATATATATATAAAAATATGCAATAAGATCACAGTAAACAGGTGATTTTTTAAAAAATGCCAAAAAAACCACGTGAAAGAGTAGTGAAATTCCAAGCGCTTTCGTGACTACTCACATTGTCAAGGAACATGAAAGTAATACATCAAAGGAAGGTAATTAAAGGGCTTAGACACACCCCACAGTCAAATCCCACAACAACCCTACAATATGTATGATGGTCACACACACAAACCACACCCCACACACACACAC
>NC_069430.1:40732214-40792214 GCF_026875155.1 Cherax quadricarinatus
CAGCAAAGGACAACACACAGCGGGGGCACAACACACAGCGGCAAACATCACAGCAGGCACAACATCACAGCGGGACAACATACAGCGGGCAAAACAGACAGCAGGCACAAACATCACAGCAGGCACAAATCACCGGGCACAACATCCAGAGCACAACAGCACAGCAGGCAACAAAGCACAGCACAGCACAAGCAAGCAACAGCAGGCACAACAGCACAGCAGGCACAACAGCACAGCAGGCACAACAGCACAGCAGGCACAACAGCACAGCAGGCACAACAGCACAGCAGGCACAACAGCACAGCAGGCACAACAGCACAGCAGGCACAACAGCAGCAGCAGGAACGACGGCGTCAGTAGTGGAAAGAAAAGATAAGGAGAGGAAGAGTCATGTTATCCTTCAGATACACTACAGACCCGGTCTGTCAAGACCACAGAAGACATGGGCGTCAAGACCACAGAAGACATGGGCGTCAAGACCACAAAAGACATGGGCGTCAAGACCACAGAAGACATGGGCGTCAAGACCACAGAGAGCTTCATCAAGACTAGCTATAGGCTGATATTATGATCAGGATGGGGGGACCTGTCCTTCCCATCCTTAAATCGAACCTGAATGCTTCCCATATCCACAGATGCTATATGACCTCTGGAAAAAAATATCCCGGTTTGAACACTTGACGAATAAGCAACAGGTGACACTAGATGCAAGAAATCCATTGTCTACCAGGACGTCCATAATACGAAGGAGAAGGCAGGTACGTAGTGCACCCGCTTCACTCTACACTTTAAACTAAGCAAACTTTACGCCATGATTTAGATCTCAGTGGGCAGCTCATAAATCCCACTGGAACAGTACCAGCCACTGCTGGAGATCAATCACCAGGTTGACTGACCACTTCGTTGGCAGGTCACCAACGAGACAACTTTATTAGATCAATGGTATATAATACAGACAAGTTGGTTAATAAGACAGGTGTACAGCACCTTGATATCTTTATTGGAGAGTTATTTTGATGTCACAGCAGGCTTTCTCACTCTAAATACAAAGGCATGTCCAGACTCAGTTAATTTATCTTCAACCAGCGTCAGCAAGAGGCAATTCCCCCACGTTGTCAAGACTCGGGAAGGTTATCTTGGACCAGCGTCAGAAGCGAGGCAACAACTCCCTCACGATGTCCGGACGCAGTAAGGTTACCTTCAACCAGGGAGAGATACATCACTCAGGACGATGAAGGAACTGCTCCATCAGACTGAACACCTACTTCTCATGTTTCCTTTTTGTTTGTTTTTTGTTTTTGTTTTTGCTGTGGAAAAGGTGCAAGAAAGCCGAGTCATGACACCCACACCGGGAGGGGGGGGGGAAATTTCCCCCACGGGGTAAACCCTCGGGAAGTTTCCTTTGCCCCCGTCAAAGCGGGCCCCAACCTCCCTTTCACAATGCCGGAAACGGGGAATTCCCTTCAACCAAGAAAACCCCAAAGCAGGGAAAATGTTTAATAAACCCTAAACTACTTCCCTAAAATTTTTTTCCTTTTTTGTTTTTTTTTGTTTTTTTTTTCCCCAAAAGGTGCAAGAAAGGGTTAAAAGGATTTAAGGTAACAATTTCCCAAAATTCCTTTTTTTTCAGTTTCAATTTTTGGTTTCCCTTACATTGGGGGTAAAATTTAAAAATAAAAGGAAAAGGTTTTCACCCCAAAAAATAATAGCAAATTAGTAAGTTTTTAAACCCCAAAAGGTTTTAAATTTGGGAAGTTAAAAGGGCTTTTTGCCCCGGTCCACAAATGTCCTTTTTTCATTTCTATTTGGGCCTACATTGGAATTTTTTCCAAAAATTTTTAAATTCAAGTTGGGGCGTTGAAAGTTTTTTGCCCTTTGGGGCAAAAAATTTCCTTTCACAAACCCCCAAGGGGTTAAATTTAAATGAACCCGGGGCTTTTAGATAAACCTTTTTGGGGGGGGGGGTTGATTTTCCCCCCCCTTTTTAAAAAAAAATTGAGCGGGTAAATCCAACCTAAAACCAAATCCTTAAAACCCCCGGGAAAGAAAAGGGGCGTTTGAACCAGAAACCCGAAAAAACCTAGCCCGGGCTTTTTCCGCCCAGGATTTTCCCATAAAAAAATTTGAAAAAAAAACCCCCACGAAACTTGTAAATGCTTGGTGGGAATTTGGCCCAAAACCTTGTTCCCTTTTAGCCCACCCCTCCGGGTGATTCCAAAGTGTTGGGGTTCTCCCCAGCCCACCGGTAAATAAATTTTTTTGGGCCCAACCCTTGGTGTTTTCAATGTTTTTTCCGGGGCCCAGACACATCTCAGTGACCCAAATGTTTTTTTCGGGGCTAAAGACACCCCCGGTGACCCCAAATTTTTTGTTCGGGGCTCAGACACACCCGGGGATCTCAATGTTGTTCGGGGGCCCCAAGACCCACCCTAAATTGACCCTAATGTTTTCGGGGCTCAACACACCCAAAGTATCTAAGTTTTTGTTGGGCTCAGACACATCCCGGTGATAAAAATGTTTTTCCCGGGGCCAACACATCCGGGATCTAAGGTTTTCCTGGGCTGACAAATCCCGGTAAATTTTAATGGTTTTTCCGGGGCCCTCAACACACCCCCCGGTGACCCAAAATTTTGGGCCGGGGTTTCAACACACCCCGGGGAACCCAAAGGTTGTTTTTTGGGTTTCCAGACAAACCCGGGATTAAATGTTGCCCCTGGGCTAAACCACACCCCCCAGTGTCTAAATTTTTGGCCTGGCTCAAACACCCCCGGTATCTAAATGGTCTTTGGCTCAGACATTCCCGGTGTTTTCCCAATGTTTTTCCGGGGGTTTCGCACATCCCGGTGTTTCTCATGTTGCCCCCGGGCCCTCAACACACCCCCAGGGATCTCAATTTTGGGCCTGGGCTCAAAACAAAATCCCGGTGATTTAAATTTTTGGGAGGGTTTCAACAATCCCGGTGATTTAAAAGTTTGTCCTGGCTAAACCACACCCCCCATTGATCTAAATTTTTGGCCGGGGCTCAAAAACACCCGGGATCTAAATTTTTGTCTTTGGGCTCGGGACAACCCCGGTGATTTTAAATTTTGCCCTGGGCCCCAAACACATCCCGTAAATCTAAATTTTGGTCCTGGGCTCAGACACCCCCGGGGGATCTAAATTTTTCCCCTGGGCCCCCAACACACCCCCCTATTAAATTTTTTCCTGGGTCAGACAAAACCCGGGTTGACCCTCAATTTTGGTCCGGGGCTCAGACACATCCCGTGACCCTCAATTTTGCCCCGGGGTTTGACACATCCCCCATATTCAATTTGCCCTTTGGGTTTCAAAAAACCCCCGGGTTGACAAAAAGTTTTTCCGGGGCCCCAGACACACCCTGATCTCAATTTTTTCCCCTGGGCTCAGACCCACCCCCCGTGATCCAATTTTTTCCGGGGCCCCAAAACCATCCCTGATCTCAATTTTTTCCCTTGGGCTCAACAAAACCCCTTTGATCCAAGGGTTGTTCTGGCTCAGACACCCCCCCGGTTTGATCTCAATTTTTGCCCCGGGGCCCTCAAACATCCCATGTTCCCCTTTTTTCCTGGGTTTCAACACACCCCCGGTGATCCAATGTTTTTCCGGGGGCTCAGACACCACCCCGGTGTTCCAATGTTTTTTCCTGGGGTTTCAGACACATCCCGGTGATCTCAATGTTGTCCGGGGGCCTCAACACACCCCCCTTGATCTCAATTTTTTCCCCGGGGCTCGACACACCCCGGGGGGGGGTCTAAATTTTTTTTCGGGGCTCAGACAACCCCGGTAAACCAATGTTGTCCGGGGCTCAGAACATCCCTGATCTAAAATGTTTTTCGGGGTTTCAGCCCCCTTTCCCTTATCCAATGTTTTTCTGGGCTAACCCAATCCCGGTGACTCAATGTTTTTCCCGGGCCCTCAGATACATCCCAGTGATCTCAATTTTTGTCCTGACTCAGACAATCCCAGTGATTTTCAATGTTGTTCTGGGCTCAACAACCCGGTGTCCTAAAATTTGTCCTGGGCTCAGTTACATCCATGATTTTAAAAGTTGTCCTGAGCTCAGAAAAATCCCAGGATCTCAATGTTTTTCCGGGCTCAGACTTTCCCCGGGTTGATCTAAAATGTTGTCCGGGGCTCAGAAACACCCCAGGATCTCAATTTGTCCTAAAGCTCAGAAAACATCCCAGGATCTCAATGTTGTCCGGGGCTCAACACACCCGGTGAATCCCAATTTTTGCCCCGGGCTCAGAACTTCCCATGATCTCAATTTTTCCTGACCAGACAAAACCCCAAAGTGATCCCAATGTTGTCCTGGCTCAACACATCCCGGTGATCTAAATTTGTTTCCGGGCTCGGGAACACCCCCTTTTCCCCTCAATGTTTGTCCTAGCCCAGACACATCCCATTTACCCTCAATTTTGGGTTCCGGGCTCAACACTTCCCGGTGCTCAATTTTTTCCCCTGGGCTCAGACACACCCCGGGGGATCTCAATTTTGTCCTGGTTTAAACGAAAATCCAGTGATCCAATGTTTTCCTGGGCTCAGACACATCCCAGGATCCCCCAATTTTTGTCCTGGGCTCAACACACCCGTGATCTCAATTTTTCCTGGGCCCCGACACATCACAGTGATCCCCAATTTGTCCGGGGCTCAAACCCCTCCCATGATTCAATGTTTTTCCGGGGCTCAGACAAATCCCGTTAAATCTAAAGGTTTTTCCGGGGCTCAGACAACCCCTGTTTCCAATGTTGCCGGGGCCAGTACACCCCCCCGGGGATCTCAATGTTGCCCCTAGTTCAGACACTTTTCCCATTGATCTAAAATTTTTGTTCGGGGGTTTCAGCAAACCCCGGTGACCAATGTTTCCGGGGCTCAGATACAATCCCAGTAAACTCAATTTTTTTCCTGAGCTCAAAACACACCCCCGTGTCTAAAATTTTTCCCTCAACAATCCCGGTACCCTAAATTTTTCCTTTGGGCTCAGATACATCCCAGTAAATCTCAATGTTGCCCTTAGCTCAGACACATCCCCGTAAATCTCAATTTTTGCCCGGGGGCTCAACACACCCCCGGGGATCTAAAATGTTCCCCCGGGGGCTTCAGAAAAAACCCCAGGATCTCAATGTTGCCTGAGTTTCCGGGACACACCCCAGTGATCTCAATGTTTTTCCTGGGCTCAGACAAAACCCCCCCGGGTTTTCTAAATTTGTTGTCCGGGGCTCAGATACCCCCCCGTGATCTCAATGTTGTCCTGAGCTCGACCCCAACCCATTAAACTCAATTTTGTCCTGGGCTCAGACACACCCGGGGGATCTCAAGTTTTCCGGGCTCGGGAACCCCTCCCATTACTAAATTTTTGCCCCTGACCCCAGAAAACATCCCATTTGATCTAAAATTTTGGGCCTGGGCCAAAACACATCCCGGGGTTCCAATGTTGTCCTGGGCCAGAAACATCCCGGTATCTAAATTTGGGGTTCCTGGGCCAGACACATCCCAGTGTTCTCAATTTTTTCCGGGGCTCAGCAAAACCCGGGGGTGATTTTAAAATTTTTCCCCCTGGGCTCAGACACATCCCAGTGATCCCAATGTTTTTCCGGGGTTTCAACACACCCCCGTGATCTCAATGTTTTCCTGGCTCAGACACACCCCATGCCCAAAGTTGTCCGGGCTCAGACAAAAATCCCGGTGATTTTCAATGTTTCCGGGCCCTCAGACACTCCCAGTAAATCTCAATTTTTTTCCGGGGCTCAGACAAAAACCCCCAGTGATTCAATTTTTCCCTGGGTTTCAGACACTTTCCCATTCCCTCAATGTTGTCCGGGGGCAAAAACAAAACCCGGAATCTAAATTTGTTTCCGGGGTTTCAAAAAACACCCCGGGTGATCTCAACAAAACCCCTTGACCTTGAGGGGGGTCACAGAACACTGAATCTCTTTTTTTTGCTATAATAACAGTCCGAAATTTAAAAACCCGTAAACAGTAATTATAAAAAACTGAAAAACATTCTCCGCATGTCACATATACTTCGTTACACTGAAGGTCCCTAATTAACACCCAAGTGATACAGCCACTCCTTACAGAAAACCCTTTTACCAAATAAAAACCAGGGGTGTCAAGGTATCCACCCTATTGAAAACCAGTTTGTTTTTTTTAATTTGCTGGTTGTACCCCACCCCTGATTTCACACTTTTTACGTCCCAAAAGAGTGTTTTTGGCTCCATTTTTTTTTGGGGTTCCCAGGGGTCTAGTCACAGCCCCTGGTTCCCCCTCTTATTTGCAACTTTCGCCCAAAATTTCTTGGTCAAATTAAGCTATGCCCATCCCCAAATCTTAAAACTGTTTAAAAAGTTATTTTCACCACTTTTTTCATCCATCGCACCCAACTTCCTAAACCCCATCATACGAAGAGGCAGGGCACTTCCTCAAATCCTTTGCCTCGTTTATTCCTAAAATTTTCCCATCTATCCCCCTTTTGCCCCCAAGACCCCTCTCCAAATCGAGGCACCTGTGTATATTTAATTTTTCCAAAAAAGTTTATCCCTATTTTGGGTGTTTTTAAGAAAAAATTTCTCAAAAATTTTCGTGATACAAAATTCGCGTGTTTGAGATGGGGGTTCCCTCTGGCCCCTGCCCCTTTCAGTAAAGGTTTTACAATCCCCGGGTACAGCGAAACAGTGCTTCAGTTCCCTTGGGTTTGTTCGTATATTTTTTCACCTCGGGCATATAAACACAAGGGAAAATTTCATTTTGTTCTTTTCGGGGGGGCCCTAAGTGTTTGTAGGGGTTGATCTCTGCTCCTAAACCCCAACATATTTGGGGGCCGGCCCACATAGCACTATTAAAATTCTACTTTTAAAACTGTGATTAAATTTTTTCCCCAAACCCAAAGGTCGCCCCCCCTAATTTTTTCCCCACTTATTTCCGTCCCATTCCCAGGGGAAAACATTTCCAAGAAATCCCTCTAGTTCATATTATCCCCAAATTTCTATAAACTGCCTCCTACAATGTGCTCGCGTTTCAAAGGGGGCACTATTCTTCAAATCCTCGGGATTTTTTAAACGTGTCATAACCAAAATCTTTTCTAGAAACTTTTTTCCCTTTTTAACATCATGGGGTTTTTAATTCCGGGCATCTGTACTCACAGCCCCGGGACTAGCTGCGTCGCACCTTTTTTCGATTTTTAAAGATTTCTAGAATTTGGGACATACGTCCTAACGGGGCCTTCATCTGGGCTGAAAAACTTGATGACAAGTTTTACCATGGGTTTTGCAAAAACCTAAAATTTTTCTTTATAAAGTCCGTGAAGTCCTTTTTTAAAACCGCCAATTAAACATTTTGCTGCATTTTATCCCAGTCTATGGCACTTCGGGGAAAAAAGGGATTTTGTTTCCCTCCCAATCTTCATTTTTGCCAAAAATTTGTTTTTTTTTCCCAACTGTATCACCCCCTTTCTTCTTTTTTTTGAAAAGTTGCATACCTTCCACTTACGGGGGGAACTAAAACAGTCCCCTTTTTTTTTCCCCCTTTGCAGCAGCCTGTCCATAATTGGTCAAACAATGCTTAAGGAGCTCAACCCAAAAAAAGCGCAGGGTTTCCTTTAAAAATTAAAAGGGGGGGGAAAGCACACAAGAGGGAGTAAAACCCGGGTTGGGGTATTTTTTTGTGGGGCTGAGCACTCAAATTCCAGTGTAAAACCCCCACAGTTTGTAATATCCACAAGATTTAGAGTCTTGAAACAGTGCGTTAATTTACTAAACCTTACGTTTTAAAAAAGCACATAACTTTGCCCAATAACTGTTTAAAACCCCTCTGAAATCCACACGGGCCGCAAACTGCCGACAACAACCTCCCTCACCCTCCCTCCCTTACTGACACAAGCACACAGAAATGCACACCATGCAAGCTTACTGTTCCGCCTTTGCAAGTTTGTGAAAACACACACTCTCGACGGTGAGAAATGATTGACTGTCTCAAGGAGAAAACGGGAATCGGGTTCATACAGCTGAGATTCCTGACGTTTCTAGTCAACCCATAGCTGAAACTTTAATTAATCCAACGCTGATTACTGTAGTTTCTACAACTCTAGATGTAGTTTCTAGTTAATCCAACGTGATTATTGTAGTTTTTTAGTGGACCCATCGTTATCTCTTCTTCACACGTCACCGTTTGTTATGGTCCTCGTCTAAACAGCGGGTATTAGTTAGTCTTAGGGCTGAATTGTGCTGTAGTGGACATTCTTTTTCTCAATCTCATATATAATTCAATGATTTGCTTTATAATCCCCTTTTTGAGTTACGCATACAATTAACAACTGGGCGTCTACACTGCAAGCTGAATTGTTTGCAATCCTAAGGACGCTAAAGCTAACTTATGACACTGAGCTTTACTGATTCTATGTCTCATTGAAGGCTCTTTGACTCATATAATGACTCCAACAACATGATCATTGGAGAACCAGGTAAAGATTTCTCAAAATTCCAGGGCAAAAAAAATTAATGTACAGTTACTATGGATCCCATCACACACTGGGTTACTCCTTCATGATAAAGTTGTTACGGAGCCAAGAGGATTTTCCCAGAAGGAGAATGTAGAATGTAACTTTGATATATATGTGTCCCCCATTACCAATATTATTAGCAGAGAAGTAAATAAAGAAAATGATTGTTATAGGAATGCAGTTAGAAGCCTCCTGCTTCTTTGTCTCCTGCTTCCTGCCTGCTGCTTCCCTGCCTGCTGCTTCCCTGCCTGCTGCTTCCCTGCCTCCTGCTTCCCTGCCTGCTGCTTCCCTCCTCCTGCTTCCTTTCCTCCTGCTTCCCTGCCTCCCGCTTCCCTGCCTCCTGCTTCCTGCCTCCTGCTTCCCTGCCTGCTGCTTCCCTGCCTGCTGCTTCCCTGCCTCCTGCTTCCCCGCCTCTGCTTCCTGCCTCCTGCTTCCCCGCCTCCTGCTTCCCTGCTCCTGCTTCCCTCCTCCTGCTTCCCCGCCTCCTGTTTCCCTGCCTCCTGCTTCCCTGCCCCCTGTTCCCCGCTCCTGTTTCCCCTGCTCTGTTTCCCCCGCCCCCTGCTTCCCTCCCCCTGCCCCCCGCCCCTGTTTCCCCCCTGCCTCCTCTTCCCTGCCTCCTGCTTCCCTCCCCCTGCTTCCCGCCCTTTTCCCCCACCCTTGCTTTCCCTGCCCCTGCTCCCTCCCTTTGCTTCCCTGCCTCCCCTGCCCTCCCTCCTCCTGTTTCCATCCCCCTGCTTCCCTGCCTCCTGTTTCCCTGCCTCCTCCCCCTTTGCCTCTGCTTCCCTGCCTCCTGTTTCCCTGCCCTCTTTCCCCTGCCTCCTGTTTCCCCTGCCTCCTGCTTCCTGCCCCCCTGTTTCCCTCCCTCTGCCCCCCCCCTTTCTTCCCTGCCCCCTGCTTCCCTCCCCTGTTCCCCCTCCTCCTCTCCTCCCCCTCCTCTTCCCGCCTCCTGCTTCCTCCTCTTTTTTTTTTTCCCTCCTCCTTTTCCCGCCCGGGTCCCCCCCGTTTTCCCGCCCCTGCTTCCCTCCTCCTCCCTTCCCTGCCCCTGTTCCCCTGCCCCGCTTCCTGCCCCCTGTTTCCCTCCCTTTTCCCCTGCCCCTGTTTCCCTCCCTCCTGCTTCCCTGCCTCTTTCCCTGCCTCCGTTTCCCCCCTCCCTCCTGCCCCCTGCCTCCCTCTTCCTGCCTCCTGCTTTTTCCCCCTGCCTCCTGCTTCCCTGCCTCCTCTTCCCCCCTCCTGCTTCATGCCTCCCCTCTGCTTCCCCCTCCTGCTTCCCGCCCGTGCCCTTTCCCTGCCTCCTGCTTCCCTGCCTCCTCTTCCTGCCTCCTGTTTCCCTCCCACCTTTCCTCCCTCCTGCTTCCTGCCTCCTCTTCCCCCTCCTGTTTCCCTCCCCTTCCTCCCTCCCCCCCTGCTTCCCTGCCTCCTTTTCCCTGCCCTGTTTGCCCCTGTCCCCCTCCTGCTTCCCTGCCTCCGCCCCCTCCTCCTTTTCCCCTGCCTCCTGCTTCCCTCCTCTGTTTCCCGCCTCTGCTTCCCTCCTCCTGCTTCCCTTTTTGGCCTCCTGCCCCTTTCCCCTGCCCCTGTTTCCCCTCCTCCCTGTTTCCCTCCCTCTGCTCCCTGCCTCCTGTTTCCCTGCCTTTCCTGCTTCCCTGCCTCCCTTCCCCTGCCTCCTGCTTCCCTGCCTCCTGCTTCCCTCCTCCTGTTTTCCCTCCCTTTCCTCCCGCCTCCTGCTTCCCTGCCTCCCTTTCCTGCCACGCCCCGCCTCCTGCTTCCCTGCCCCCTTTCCCCTTCCCTGCCCCCTTTCCCCCTGCCTCCTGTTCCCTCCCTGTTTCCCCTGCCTCCGTTTCCCCCGCCTCCTGCTTCCCTGCCTGCTTTCCCGCCTCCTGTTTCCCCCTTCCCTCCTGCTTCCCTCCCTCCGCTTCCTGCCTCCTGCTCCTGCCCCCCCCTCCCCTTTGCCCCCGCCTCTGCTTTCCCTCCTCCCTGCTTCCCGCCCCCCCCCCCCTTCCCCCCTTCCCCTCCCTCCTGTTTCCCTCCTCCTGCTTCCCTGCCTCCTGCTTCCCTGCCTCCTGCTTCCCCCCCTCCTCTTCCCTGCCTCTGCTTCCCCCTGCTTCGCCTTTCCCCTCCCTCCCTTCCCTCCCTTCCCTTCCCTGCTCCTCTTCCCTCCTCCTGCTTCCCTCCTCCTGCCCCCCGCTCCTGCTTCCTGCCCCCGTTCCTCCTCCCTTCCCTGCCTTCCCTGCCTCCTGCTCCTTCCCTCCTGCTTCTTCCCTGCCCCTTTCCTTGCCTCTGCTTCCCCCTCCGCTTCCCTGCTCTGCTTCCCTGCCTCCTCTTCCCTGCCCCTGCCCCTCCTGCTTCCCTCCCTCCTGTTTCCCTGCCTCCTTTTTCCCCCTGCCTCCTGCCCCCTGCCTCCGTTTCCCCTGCCCCTCTTCCCTCCCCCTGCTTCCCTGCCCCCTGCTTTCCTTTTTCCCCCCTCCTGCTTCCTGTTGTGCCTCCCCCCTCCTGCTTCCCTGCCCCCCTTTTCCCCCGCCTCTCTTCCCTGCCTCCGCTTCCCTGCCTCCTGTTTCCCTGCCTCCTGTTCCCCCTGCCCCTCCCCTTTCCCCCTGCCTCCGTTTCCCTGCCCGCTTCCTGCCCCTGCTTCCCCTCCCTCTCTTCCCTCCCTTGCTTCCCTCCTCCTCTTCCCCTGCCCCTTTTTCCCTCCCTCCTGCTTCCTCCCCCTGTTCCCTCTCTGTTTCCCCTGCCCCCTGCCTCCCTCCTCCTGCTTCCTGCCCCTGCTTCCCCTGCCCCCTCCCTGCCCCCTGCCCCTGCTTCCTGCCTCCTGTTCCCCTGCCCCCTTTTTGCTTTCCTTCCTCCGCTTCCCTCCCTCCTGCTTCCCTGCCTCTTCTTCCCGCCTCCTCCCCCCTGCCTCCTGTTCCCTCCCCCCGGGTCCCTGCCTCCTGTTTTCCTCCTCTGCTTCCCTCCCTCCTGCTTCCCGCCTCCTGCTTCCCCTTCTGCTTCCCTCCTCCCTGCTTTCCCTGCCTCCCTCTTCCCTGCTCTGTTTCCCCCTGCCTCCTTTTCCCCTGCTTCTGCCTCCCTGCCTCCTGCTTCCTGCCCCCCCCCCCTTTCCCTTTTTGCCCCCCCCTTCCCTCCCTCCTCTTCCCTGCCTCCTGCTTCCCGCCCCTCCCCCTGCCTCCTGCTTCCCGCCCTCTTCCCTGCCCCCCCTGCTTCCCTGCCTCCTTCTTCCTTCCTTTCCTGCTTCCCTGCCCTCCTGCTTCCCTGCCTCCCCTGCTTCCCCTGCCTCCTGCTTCCCTGCCCCTGCCCCCTGCCCCTGCTTCCTGCCCCCTCCCTTCCCTCCCCCGCTTCCCTGCCCCTGCTTCCCTGCCTCCGCTTCCCTCCCTCCCTTCCCTGCCTCCTGCTTCCCTCCTCCTGCTTCCCTGCCTCTGTTTTCCCCCCCCCCTTTTCCCTGCTTCCCCTGCCTCCTCTTCCCTCCCCCTTCCCTCCTTTTGCTTCCCCCTCCTGCTCCCTCCTCCTGTTTTTCCCCGCTTCTGCTTCCCTGCCCCTGTTTCCCCTGCCTTTCCCCCCTGCCCCCTTTTCCCCTCCCTCGCTTCCCTCCTCCGTTTCCCCTCCCTCCTGCTTCCCGCCTCCCTCTCCTTCCTTCCTGCTTCCCTCCCCCTGCTTCCCTCCCTCTTTTCCCCCCCTTCTTTTCCCCCTCCTCCTGCTTCCCCTGCCTGCTGCCCCCTGCCTCCCTGCTTCCCCCCTCTTTTTCCCCTGCCTCCTGTTTCCCCCTTTGCCTCCTGCTTCCCTGCCCCTCCTGCTTTCCCCCCCTTTTCCCTGCCCCTCTTCCCTGCCTCGCTTCCCTGCCCCCTGTTTCCCCCGCCCCCGCTTCCCCCTCCCCTTTCCCCTCCCCCTCCTCCTTTTTTCCCTGCCCCTGCTTCCCTCCCTCCTGCTTCCCCCCTGTGCTTCCCTCCTCCGTTTCCCTGCCTCCTGCTTCCCTGCCCCTGTTCCCGCCTCCTGTTTCCCTCCTCCTGCCCCCGCCCTGTTTTCCCTGCTCCTGCTTCCCTGCCCCCTGCTTCCCGCCTCCTCTTCCCTGCTTCTGCTTCCCTCCCTCTGTTCCCCTGCCTCCGTCCCTCCTCTCTTCCCTCCTCCTTTTCCCCTGCCTCCTGCTTCCCCCTCCTGCCCCCTTTCCCTTCTTCCCTCCCCTCTGCTTCCCTGCCTCCTGTTTCCCCCTCCTGCTTCCCTGCCTCCTGCTTCCCTGCCTCCCGCTTCCCTCCCCCTCCCTTTTCCCCTCCCCCCTGCTTCCCTCCCTCCTGTTCCTCCCTTTTTCCTTCCCCCTGCTTCCCCTGCCTCCTGTTTTCCCTGCCTCGCTTCCCCCCTCCCCCCCTTGTTTCCCCTGCCTCCTGTTCCCCTGCCCCTGTTTCCCTGCCTCCTGTTTCCCTCCTGCTGCTTCCCCCTCCTTTTCCCGCTTCCCCTGCCTCCTGTTCCCTGCCCCGCTTCCCTGCCTCTGTTTCCCCCTGCCTTTCTGCTCCCTGCCCCTTTTTCCCCCCTGCCCCCTCCCTCCCTTCCCGCCCCTGCTTCCCTGCCTCCGTTTCCCCCCTCCTGCTTCCCTCCCTGCCCCCCTGCTTCCCGCCCCTCCTGCTTTTCGCCTGCCCTGTTCCCTCCCTTTTTCCTTTTGCTTCCCTGCCTCCTGCTTCCCCCCTCCTGCTTCCCCCTGCTGCTTCCCTGCCTCCTGCTTCCCTGCCTCCTGCTTCCTGCCCCCCTGCTTCCCCCTGCTGCTTCCCTGCCTCCCTCTTCCCCTGCCTCCGCTTTCCCTGCCCCTCCCCCTTCCCGCCCCCTGTTTCCCCTGCCTCCTGCTTCCCTCCCCCTGCTTCCCTGCCTCCTCTTCCCTCCCTCCTGTTTCCCCTGCCTCCTCTTCCCTCCCTCCTGTTTCCCCTGCCCCGCTTCCCTGCCTCCCTGCTTCCCTCCCCCTTTTTCCCTGCTCCGTTTCCCTGCCTCCTGCTTCCCCCTCCCCTTTCCCTCCCCCTTCCCTCCCTCCTGCTTCCCTGCCTCCGTTTCCCTGCCTCCTGCTTCCCTCCTCCTTTTTCCCTGCCTCTGTTTCCCCTGCCTCCTGTTTCCCCTGCCTCCGCTTCCCCCCCCTTTCCTCTTCCCTGCCTCCTGCTTCCTCCCTCCTGCTTCCCTGCCCCCGCTTCCCTGCCTTGTTCCCTGCCTCCTGTTTCCCTGCCTCCGCTTCCCTGCCCCCTCTTCCCGCCTCCTCTTCCCTGCCCCTTTCCCCCTGCTTCCCTGCTTTTTCCCCTGCCTCTGCTTCCCGCCTCTCTTCCCTGCCTCCTTTTCCCCTGCCTCCTGTTCCCTGCCCCTCCTCCCCTCCCTCCTCTGCTTCCCCCCTCTGCTTCCCTGCCTCCTGTTTCCCCCGCTGCTTCCCTCCCTTGCCCCGCTGCTTTCCCTGCCCCTGTTCCCTGCCTCCTCCCCCCTGCCTCTGTTTCCCCCTGCCTCCTGCTTCCCTGCCTCCTGCTTCCCTCCCTCCTCCCCTTCCCTGCCTCCTGTTTCCCTCCCCTTTTCCCTCCTCCTGCTCCCTGCCTCTGCTTCCCCTCCTCCGCTTCCCTGCCTCTGCTTCCCTCCTCCTGCCCCCCTGCCTCTCTTCCCTCCCTCCTGCCCCCTCCTCTGTTTCCCTCCCTCCTCTTCCCCTGCCCCTGCTTCCCTGCCTCCTGCTTCCCTGCCCTTTTTCCCCTTTCCCTGCCTCCGTTTCCCCGCCCTGCTCCTGCCCCTGTTTTCCCCTGCCTCCTGCTCCCTGCCTCCTCTTCCTCCCCTCTCTTCCCTCCCTGCTTCCCTGCCTTGCATTCCCTGCCCCTGGTTTCCCTCCTCCTGCTTCCCCTCCTGCCCCCTGCTCCTGCTTCCCTCCTGCTGCTTCCTGCCTCCTGTTCCCGCCTCCTGCTTCCCGCCTCCTGCTTTCCCTGCCTCTGCTTCCCTCCCTCCTTTTTCCCCTTCCTCCTGCTGCTTCCCTGCCCCCCCCCGTTTCCCCCTGCCCCTGTTTCCCCTGCCCCTGTTTCCCCTGCCCTGTTTCCCCCTGCCCCCCCCCTGCCCCCCTTTTTCCCTTCCCCCCCTTTTCCCCCTCCCTGCTGTTTCCCGCCCCCTGCTTCCCTCCTCTCTTCCCTCCCCTCCTGCTTGCTTCCTCCCCTCCCTCCTGTTTTCCTCCTCCCCCCTTCCCTGCCTCCTGCTTCCCTGCCTGCGCTTCCCTCCTGCTGCCTTCCTGCCTCCTGCTTCCCTGCCTCCTCTCCCCTGCCTCCTGTTTCCCCTCCCTCCCTTCCCCCCTCCTGTTCCCTGCCTCCTGCTTCCCTGCCTCTGCTTCCCTGCCTCTGTTCCCCCCCCCCTGCTTCCCTGCCTGCTGCCCCCTGCCTCTGTTTCCCCTGCCTCCTGTTTCCCCTGCCTGCCCCCTTCCCTGCCCCTCCTCCTTCCCTGCCCCTTTCCCCCCCTGTTTCCCCCTCCTCCTGCTTCCCGCCTCCGCTTCCCTGCCCCTGCTTCCCCCCTCGCTTCCCGCCTCCTTTGTTCTGCTCCTCCCCTTCCCTGCCTCCTGTTCCCGCCTCCCTTCCTGCCTCCTTTTCCCCTCCCTTTCCTGCTTCCCTGCCCCCCTGCTTCCTCCCTGTGCTTCCCGCCTCCTGCTTCCCTGCCCCCCCCTCCTGCTTCCCTGCCTCCTGCTTCCCTGCCTGCTGCTTCCATGCCTCCTGCTTCCCTGCCTACTGCTTCCCTGCCTCTGCTTCCCCTGCCTCCTGCTTCCCTGCCTCCTGCTTCCCTGCCTCCTGCTTCCCTGCCTGCTGCTTCCCTGCCTCCTGCTTCCCTGCCTCCTGCTTGCCTCCCCTGCTGCTTCCCTGCCTCCTGCTTCCCTGCCTCCTGCTTCCTGCCTCCTGCTTCCTCCTGCCTCTGCTTCTCTGCCTCCTGCTTCCCTGCCTCCTGCTTCCCTGCCTCCTGCTTCCCTGCCTCCTGCTTCCCTGCCTCCTGCTTGCCTGCCTGCTGCTTCCCTGCCTCCTGCTTCCCTGCCTCCTGCTTCCCTGCCTCCTGCTTCCCTGCCTCCTGCTTGCCTGCCTGCTGCTTCCCTGCCTCCTGCTTCCCTGCCCTGCTGCTCTCCCTGCCTCCTGCTTCCCTGCCTCCTGCTTCCCTGCCTCCTGCTTCCCTTCCTCCTGCTTCCCTGCCTCCTGCTTCCCTGCCTCCTGCTTCCCTGCCTCCTGCTTGCCTGCCTGCTGCTTCCCTGCCTCCTGCTTCCCTGCCTCCTGCTTCCCTGCCTCCTGCTTCCCTGCCTCCTGCTTCCTCTTGCCTCCTGCTTCCCTGCCTCCTGCTTCCCTGCCTCCTGCTTCTCTGCCTCCTGCTTCCCTGCCTCCTGCTTCCCTGCCTCCTGCTTCTCTGCCTCCTACTTCCCTGCCTCCTGCTTCCCTGCCTGCTGCTCTCCCAGTATCACTGTGTAATATTCATCATGTATTTGACTGCTTTACCATCAAACTTTCCATTTAGTTGATCTCCGACAATGGTTGAGTCTCTGGGTGCCACACGTCGACCTGGCACTCCCACATCCTGTGGCACACCTTCACCAGATGCTTACGTTCATTCCGCTCAGTGTCACCTTTCTGCCCTGAGTGCCACCTTCCTGCCCTCAGTGTCACTTTCCTGCCCTCAGTGCCACCTTCCTGCCCTCAGTGCCACCTTCTTTCCCTTAGTGTCACGTTCCTGCCTTCAGTGCCACCTTCCTACCCTCAGTGCCTCCTTCCCGCCCTCAGTGCCACTCTCCTGCTGTCGGTGCCACTTCCTGCCCTCAGTGTCACCTTCCTGTTTTCAGTGCCACCTTCCTGCCCTCAGTGTCACCTTCCTGTCTTCAGTGCCACCTCCTTGCCCTCAGTGTCACCTTCCTGTCCTCAGTGCCACATCCCTGCCCTCAGTGTCACCTTCCTTCCCTCAGTGTCACTTTCCTGCCCTCAGCGTCACCCTCCTACCCTCCGTGCCACCTTCCTGCCCTTATTGTCGCCATCCTGCCCTCATTGTCACCTTCCTGCCCTGAGTGCCACCTTCCTGCCCTCAGTGCCACCTTCCTACTCTCAGTGCCACCCTTCCTGCCATCAGTGCCACCTTCCTGCCCTCAGTGCCACCTTCCTGCTCTTAGTGTCACCTTCCTGCCCTCAGTGCCACCTTCCTGCCCTCAGTGCCACCTTCCTACTCTCAGTGCCACCCTTTCCCTGCCATCATGCCACCTTCCTGCCCTCAGTGCCACCTTCCTGCTCTTAGTGTCACCTTCCTGCCCTCAGTGCCACCTTCCTGCCCTCAGTGCCACCTTCCTGCTCTTAGTGTCACCTTCCTGCCCTCAGTGTCACCTTCCTGCCCTCAGTGCCACCTTCCTGCCCTCAGTGCCACCTTCCTGCTCTCGGTGCCACCTTCCTGCCCTCAGTGTTACTTTCCTGTCCTTAGTGTCACCTTCCTGCCCTCAATGCCACCTTCCTGCCCTCAATGCCACCTTCCTGCCCTCAGTGCCACCTTCATGCCCTCAGTGCCACCTTCCTGCTCTCAGTGGCACCTTCCTGCCCTCAGTGCCACCTTCCTGCCCTCAGTGCCACCTTCCTGCTCTCGGTGCCACCTTCCTGCTCTCGGTGCCACCTTCCTGCCCTCAGTGCCACCTTCCTGCCCTTAGTGCCACCTTCCTGCCCTCAGTTCCACCTTCCTGCCCTCAGTGCCACCTTCCTGCTCTCGGTGTCACCTTCCTGCTCTCGGTGCCACCTTCCTGCCCTCAGTGCACCTTCCTGCCCTTAGTGCCACCTTCCTGCCCTCAGTTCCACCTTCCTGCCCTCAGTGCCACCTTCCTGCCCTCAGTGCCACCTTCCTGCCCTCAGTGCCACCTTCCTGCCTTCAGGGCCACCTTCCTGCTCTCAGTGCCACCTTCCTGCCCTCAGTGCCACCTTCCTGCCCTCAGTGCCACCTTCCTGCCCTCAGTGCCACCTTCCTGCCCTCAGTGCCACCTTCCTGCCCTCTGTGCTACCTTCCTGCCCTCAGTGCCACCTTCCTGCCCTCAGTGCCACCTTCCTGCCCTCAGTGCCACCTTCCTGCCCTCAGTGCCACCTTCCTGCCCTCAGGGCCACCTTCCAGCTCTCAGTGCCACCTTCCTACCCTCAGTGCCACCTTCCTGCCCTCAGGGCCACCTTCCTGCCCTCAGTGCCACCTTCCTGCCCTCAGTGCCACCTTCCTGCCCTCAGTGCCACCTTCCTGCCCTCAGTGCCACCTTCCTGCCCTCAGTGCCACCTTCCTGCCCTCAGTGCCACCTTCCTGCCCTCAGTGCCACCTTCCTGCCCTCAGTGCACCTTCCTGCCCTCAGTGCCACCTTCCTGCCCTCATTGCCACCTTCCTGCCCTCATTGCCACCTTCCTGCCCTCAGGGCCACCTTCCTGCCCTCAGTGCCACCTTCCTGCCCTCAGTGCCACCTTCCTGCCCTCAGTGCCACCTTCCTGCCCTCAGTGCCACTTCCTGCCCTCATTGCCACCTTCCTGCCCTCAGGGCCACCTTCCTGCCCTCAGTGCCACCTTCCTGCCCTCATTGCCACCTTCCTGCCCTCAGTGCCACCTTCCTGCCCTCAGTGCCACCTTGCTGCCCTCAGTGCCACCTTGCTGCCTCAGTGCCACCTTCCTGCCTCAGTGCCACCTTCCTGCCCTCAGTGCCACCTTCCTGCCCTCAGTGCCACCTTCCTGCCCTCATTGCACCTTCCTGCCCTCAGGGCCACCTTCCTGCCCTCAGTGCCACCTTCCTGCCTCATTGCCACCTTCCTGCCCTCAGTGCCACCTTGCTGCCCTCAGTGCCACCTTCCTGCCCTCAGTGCCACCTTCCTGCCCTCAGTGCCACCTTCCTGCCCTCAGTGCCACCTTCCTGCCTCAGTGCCACCTTGCTGCCCTCAGTGCTACCTTCCTGCCCTCAGTGCCACCTTCCTGCCCTCAGTGCCACCTTCCTGCCCTCAGTGCCACCTTCCTGCCCTCATTGCCACCTTCCTGCCCTCAGGGCCACCTTCCTGCCTTCAGTGCCACCTTCCTGCCCTCATTGCCACCTTCCTGCCCTCAGTGCCACCTTCCTGCCCTCAGTGCCACCTTCCTGCCCTCAGTGCCACCTTCCTGCCCTCAGTGCCACCTTCCTGCCCTCAGTGCCACCTTCCTGCCTTAGTGCCACCTTCCTGCCCTCATTGCCACCTTCCTGCCTTCAGTGCCACCTTCCTGCCCTCATTGCCACCTTCCTGCCCTCAGTGCCACCTTCCTGCCCTCAGTGCCACCTTCCTGCCCTCAGTGCCACCTTCCTGCCCTCAGTGCCACCTTCCTGCCCTCAGTGCCACCTTCCTGCCCTCAGTGCCACCTTCCTGCCCTCAGTGCCACCTTCCTGCCCTCAGTGCCACCTTCCTGCCCTCAGTGCCACCTTCCTAGCTCTGAATTAACTTTTCACTATTATTCTTCGCATTTTATTTGTTAAAAAGTAAAAAAAAATCTGTCTATGGACATTTTTGCATCATTCACGTCATGCGCTAAAGCTGTATGGTCGCACCTGTCACAGGTTCTTGCAAAGTGAAGAATTAGGCACATGTGCTGCATCTGGGTATCTTTATTTGTAGACGTTTCGCCATCCGGTGGCTTTATCAATACAATACAAGGAAATAATGTGAAGAAAGTAGAGCTATATATAAGAGTCCCGTCATCTTGCTGGTACTGTGTACCAGTCATGTACAACTCTTGCAAAATATCTGGACAGTACATGGACATTATGTTTGTCTTCCAGTATATCCTCGACCATTTGTTAGTGATCCAGTAGTTGTGAGAGGCAGGAGGGACCTGCCCTGGGTTGACCTGCTCTGGACCAGTGTTGCCCTGGGTTGACCTGCTCTGGACCAGTGTTGCCCTGGGTTGACCTGCTCTGGACCAGTGTTGCCATGGGTTGACCTGCTCTGGACCAGTGTTGCCATGGGTTGACCTGCTCTGGACCAGTGTTGCCATGGGTTGACCTGCTCTGGACCAGTGTTGCCATGGGTTGACCTACTCTGGACCAGTGTTGCCCTGGGTTGACCTACTCTGGACCAGTGTTGCCCTGGGTTGACCTGCTCTGGACCAGTGTTGCCCTGGGTTGACCTGCTCTGGACCAGTGTTGCCCTGGGTTGACCTACTCTGGACCAGTGTTGCCCTGGGTTGACCTACTCGGACCAGTGTTGCCCTGGGTTGACCTACTCTGGACCAGTGTTGCCCTGGGTTGACCTACTCTGGACCAGTGTTGCCCTGGGTTGACCTGCTCTGGACCAGTGTTGCCCTGGGTTGACCTGCTCTGGACCAGTGTTGCCCTGGGTTGACCTGCTCTGGACCAGTGTTGCCCTGGGTTGACCTACTCTGGACCAGTGTTGCCCTGGGTTGACCTACTCTGGACCAGTGTTGCCCTGGGTTGACCTACTCTGGACCAGTGTTGCCCTGGGTTGACCTACTCTGGACCAGTGTTGCCCTGGGTTGACCTACTCTGGACAGTGTTGCCCTGGGTTGACCTACTCTGGACCAGTGTTGCCCTGGGTTGACCTACTCTGGACCAGTGTTGCCCTGGGTTGACCTGCTCTGGACCAGTGTTGCCCTGGGTTGACCTGCTCTGGACCAGTGTTGCCCTGGGTTGACCTGCTCTGGACCAGTGTTGCCCTGGGTAGCGCAGCTGGTGCGACTTCACATTGTTAGTGATGCTGCTTCTCAAAACTCTCACAAAGAATTTTATAATGTGGGAGGTCCACCTGATGAGTCTTCTGGGGGTTAACGCCCCCGCGGCCCTGTCCATGACCAGGCATCCTTGTGGATCAGAGCCTGATTAACCAGGCTATTGTCGTTATCGTTCTACAGGTGTGTGATATTGCTTTCCTGCCACCTTAACGTAGTGGGGTTATATCCTCACTGCCGCCAACACAACACTGTCAGCCAATTTATAAGATTTACACTCTGTGGAAACAGCAACAAGCAATCCCTCTGGCCTCCCTTAACCACCCGCTGGTCACCCCTGGGTACGCCAGGGCATCCCTGGCCACCCTTAGGTACGCCATGGCACCCCTGGCCATCCAAGGGAACCTAGGAACCCCCCAGGACTCCCCTGGGTTCCCTTGGTCAGCCAGCAGTAAGGGTGTGAGTGGCTGGCTAGAGGCGCCATCTTGTTCTATTGATTTTCTTTCGCTCACAGATCCAGCGTCTTAGCTGGACCCAGAGACTGGTCAGAGACCTACGGCTTCCCACCCCTGGCCCACCCTCTGGGCTGCCCCTGGTCCACCATCGGGGGCCGCCCCTAGCCCAACCTCTTGGCAGCCCCTGGCCCACCCTCTGAGCCGCCCTCTGGGCTGCCCCTTGTCCACCATCAGGGCTGTCCCTGGGCCTCCCCTGGGTCGCCAAAGGGTTGCCCCTGGGCTGCCTCGAAGTCGTCAAAGGATTGCCCATGGGTCTCCCCAGGGCCGCCCCTGTCCCGCTCTAGGGTGGTCCTTGGCCCGCTTGGGCAGCACCTGAGCCGCCACCACGCCTCTTAAGAGTCACAATGAGGGTCATTATGTGCATCACTATAGTTACTACAACAGTCGCTACAGAGGTTACTACAAGGGTCAATACGTGAGTCACTAAAGGGGTTACTGCATGAGTCACTACAGGGGTCGCTACACGAGTCACTACACAGGTCACTACATGAGTCACTACAAGGATCAATACATGAGTCACTACAGAGGCTACGACAGGGGTCACTATATGAGTTACTGCAGGGGTCACTGCATGAGTCACTGTAGGGGTCACTACACGAATCACTACACAGGTCACTACATGAGTCACTACATGGGTCAATACAGAGGTCACTACATGAACCATTACAGGGTTCAACACATGAGTCACTACAGGAGTTACTACATGAGTCACTACACGGGTCACTGCATGAGTAACCCAGTAGTAACATGAATCACTACTGGGGTCACAGCAGAGGTCACTACAAGAGTTACTACAGAAGTCACTACATGAGTCACTACTGGGGTCACTGTAGGGGTCACTGAATGAGTCACTACAGGGGTCACTATAGAGGTAGCTACATCAGACACTACAGGGGGTTACTGCAAAGGTCACTACAAGAGTCATGACCTACACAAGTCACTACATGGATCACTACATGAGTCACTACAAAGATTACTATATGAGTCACTACATGAAACACTACAAGAGTGACTGCTTGAGTCACTACAGGGGGTCTCTACAAAGGTCCCTCCATGGGTCACTACATGAGTCACTACAGTTGTCACTACAGGGGTCATACCAAGACTCACTGCAGAAGTTAGTACGTGAGTCACTAGAGGGATCACTCAGGGGTCAAAAAGAGATACAGCGTTACTTCAGGGGTCACTACATGAGCACTACAGGTTCTTTTCAGGGGCCCCTAATGAGCACTACAGCGTTCACTTCAGGGGCACTACATGGTCAAAAAGCGTTCATTCAGGGTCACACATGAGTGTTATATGGGTCATTACAAAATCACTACAGGAGTTTTACATGATCACACAGGACATACGGGGGGTCCCTGCATGAGTCGTTTCAGGAGTCTTACATGAGTCATTCTGCGGTCACAGTGGGGTTAATACATGTCACTACAGAGTTCACTAAAATGATTCATAAGGAGCCTTAGATACCACATGGGTCACTACAGGGCCACTAATAGTCACTCATGTGTCCCTACAGGGTCTTTTACAGGGCACTATTGAGTCACACAGGGGTCATCAGAGTCAAAAAGATCACTACGTTTACCACATAGTAACTACAAGGGTCACTACAGTAGTACTACAGAATCAACATGATCATACGGGATCACTACAGGATCACTTCATGAGTCTTTAAGGGTCACAACAAAGGTCACTACGGAGGTCACTACGGGTCCACTACCGAGTCACAAAGATCACAAAAGGGGAAAAACACATAAATTGGCTACGGGGTACTACATGAGTCCCACTACAGGGTTTCTACTAGCAATAAGGGGTCACCGCGGGGACCCCTACAGGGGTCACAATAAGGTCACTATTTGGGGTCACTACTGGGTTCACTACGGGGGTAAATGCAAGTGCCCACAAAAGGTACCTACGGGGGTCCCTGGAAGTGTGATATTGGGTCCTTCAGGGATCATTAAAAAAGGTCGCTAAAGTGTCACTACGGGGGTCATAAAGGGGTCACTACAGGGGCCACACAAGTGTCACAAAAACATCATACGGGGATCACTACAAGGATCACTACAAGGGTCACAAAGTTCACTACAAACATCATACAAACACACTACGGGATCACACAAGGGTCACTGCAAAGGTCATCAGAGACTTTTACGGGGATCACTGCAGGATTTATACATGATCATACAGGGCCCTACAAGGGTCAGACTGGGGTCACTGAGGGGTCCTACAAGGGGTTTCCAACGGTCACTACGGATCCCCCAGGGGTCACTACTTCCCATTAAGACTCACTATAGAGGTCATTACATGAGTCACTACGGGGTCCCCAACTAAGTCACTACGGGGATTACTCAGGTTAACAGGGGCTACTGACCAATCGGGGTCACTGCAAGCGTCACTGAGGGGTTTTTACAGGGGTCATACAAGCGTCACTGCAGGGGTTAACAGGGGACTACAAGCGTCCCTGCGGGGGTTAAAAGGGGTCACTAAAGCGCCCACTGCGGGGTTAGTACAGGGGTCACACAAGCGCACTGCGGGGGTTGACGGGGGTCACTACAAGCGTCACGCAGGGGGTTACTACAGGGGTCACTACAAGCCACTGCAGGGGTTATTACGGGTCACTCAAGCTCAGCGGGGGTTACTACAGGGTCATAAAGCGCACGGGGGTTACTACAGGGGTCACTACAAGCGTCACTGCAGGGGTTATTACAGGGGTCACTACAAGCGTCACTGCAGGGGTTACTACAGGGGTCACTACAAGCGTCACTGCAGGGGTTATTACAGGGGTCACTACAAGCGTCACTGCAGGGGTTACTACACGGGTCACTACAAGCGCACTGCGGGGGTTACTACAAGGGGGTCACCAAGCGTCACGCAGGGGTTATAAGGGGTCACTACAAGCGTCACTGCAGGGGTTAAACGGGGTCCTACAAGCGCACTGCAGGGGTTATTACGGGGTCATAAATTTCCCATGCAGGGGTTACTACACGGGTCACTACAAGCGTCACTGGGGGGTTTTACACAGGGGTCCTCAAGCGTCACTGCAGGGTTACTACAAGGGTCATACAGCGTCACTGCAGGGGTTATTACAGGGGTCACTCAAGCGCACACGGGGGTTTACTACAGGGTCACTAAAAGCGTCCGCGGGGTTCTCGGGGTCACACAAGCGTCACTGGGGGGGTTCACAGGGGTCATACAAGCGTCACTGCGGGGGTTTAATACGGGGGTCACTAAAAGCGTCACCAGGGTTACTACGGGGGTCACTACAAGCTCACTGCAGGGTTACTACGGGGTCTTTACAAGCGCACTGGGGGGGTTACTAAGGGGTCACTAAAGCGCCCACTGCAGGGGTTACTAGGGGGTCACTACAAGCCCCACTGCGGGGGTTACTATGGGGTCACTACAGTTTTCCTTTGTTGAGTTAAAGTTTCTTCGTGGCATTTAAAAATAAATATGAACATGAGGTTTGTGTTGCAGACTGAGAAGAGGAGAAGAACCTTGAGGATCGGAGGTTGAGAGGCAGATGAAGACTGCATGCAAACAAACATGAGTGATCAAATTTTTGGGGATCACCTTCCAGTTTTGGTTTTGACGAGCAAGGAATCCCCACAAATAATCTCACTTTTTGCTTCTCTGTGAGATTTCCCGAGATTTAGAGGTCGGGGTCGGGGTTTCACGGACTCTTAACAGCGACCATAAAACATACCTAGTTACAAAGACGGGTTTACTAAAACTCGACAGGAAAGAGAGCAAATGTCTTCTGAGCGCGCTAGCAATGGATCTCCACGGGAGCTTTTCGTACATAACCGAGCCTTTCCACTGGTTATCCTCTACCCACAAAAAAACTAAGACTTTAAATTTCTACTGTTCTTGGCTACCATTTCCTGAACTTAACATTAAAAAAAATTTTTTTTTAGAAAAAATTTTATGCATTATAAAAATTGCCCATTGAATAACACAAAACAATGTTTAAAAAGGAAGTGAGATGGTTGACCACCCGCGGGGTGCTCCACAGGTGGTCGTGTGAGGATCTACCCCCTTCCCCAAACCCTCCGCGGGCTGCTTAACTGGGTGGTTGTGGGGACCCTCCCACCTTAAATGACCATCTTGTGGCTGCCCCCTAGGAGGGGTCGTGTGAGGTCCTACCCCCTTCCCTTGACCATCTTGCGGGCTGCTCCACTAGGATGGCGTGTGAGGATCCTCCACCTTACTGCCCATTTTGCGGCTGTCCCAGGAGGTCGTGTGAGGATCCTACCCCCTTTCCCTGACCATCCTCGGGGTGCTCCACTAGGATGGTCGTGTGAGGACCACCACCTTCACTACCATCCTGCGGCTGCTCCACAGGATGGTCGTGAAAGGGATCCTACCACCTTCCTAACCATCCGTGGCTGCCCCCACTACGATGGCGTGTGGGGTCCTACCACCTTCACAAACCCATCCCTGGCTGCTCCACGGGTGGTCGTGTGGGGATCCTACCCCCTTTCACTAACCATCCTGCTGGCTGCTCCACTGGGATGGTCGTTTGAGGACCTACCACTTTCATGACCATCCTGCGGGCTGCTCCACTAGGTGGTCGTGTGAGGATCCTACCACCTTCACTGACCATCCTCTGGCTGCTCCACAGATGGTCGTGGAGGACCTCCCACCTTCACTAACCTCCTGCTGGATGCCCCACGGGGAGGGGTCGTCTGAGGAAACCTACCCCCTTCACTGCCCAACCGCTGGTGCTCCCTAGATGGTCTGTGAGGGATCCTGCCCCCTTTCCTAACCACCCCTGTTTGGCTGCTCCAGGGATGGTCTGTGAGGATCCTACCCCTCACGCCCACCCCTGCTGGTGCTCCACAGGAGGTGTGTGGGATCCTACCATTTTCACTGACCCCCGCGGGTTGCTCCACTAGGAGGTCGTGTGGGGATCCTACCACCTTTTCACGCCACCTGCGGCTGCCCCACTAGGAAGGTCGTGTGGGATCCTCCCCACCTTCACAACCCCTGCGGGTTTGCTCCACTGGGATGGTCGTGTGAGGCGACCCCCTTAAACTGACCACCTGCTGGCTGCTCCACTGGATGGATGGGGGATCCACCATTTTCACGACCTCCTGTTGGTTTGCTCCACTGGGATGGTGTGGGGACCCACCACCTTAAACTGACCATCCTGCTTGCTGCCCACTAGGGGGTCGCGTGGGATCCTCCCATTTTCACTGCCCACCCTGCTGGCTGCCCCCTAGGTGGTCGGTGAGGATCCTACCCCTTCACAGACCACCTGGGCTGCTCCCTCGATGGTCGTATGAGGATCCTACCTTTTCACTGACCATCCTGCTGGCGTTTCACTGGGATGGTCGTGTGGGATCCACCCCCTTCATTAACCATCCGCTCGCTGCTACTGGGACGGTCATGTGACGATCCTCCACCTTATAACCATCGGCTGGCTACCCCACTGGGAGGGTCTTGTGAGGACCCTCTCCTTCACTTACCCCTGGGGCCCCTCCATGGGATGGTCGTGTGAGGATCCTACCACCTTCATAACCACCCTGCTGGCTGCTCCACTAGGAGGGGTGTGTGAGGACCCTACCCCCTTGGGTTGACCACCTCTGGCTGCTCCACTAGGAGGTCGTGTGAGGATCCCCATCTTCACTGACCACCCTGCTGGTTGCTCCCTGGGTGGTCTTTTGGGGGATCCTCCCAAACCCTTCACTGACCATCCTGCGGCTGCCCCATAGGAGGTCGTGTGAGGATCCTGCCACCTTCCTAACTTCCTGCTGGTTCCCCAAGGGGATGGTCGTGTGGGGATCCGACCACCTTCACTGCCAAATCTTGCGGCTGCTCCACTAGGGAGGTCGTGTGGGTCCTACCACCTTCACTGACCATCCTGCGGCTGCTCCATAGGATGGCGTGTGGGGATCCTACCACCTTCACTGACCTCCTGCGGGCTGCTCCACTAGGAGGTCCGGTAGGATCCTACCACCTTCACTAACATCCTGCTGGCTGCTCCACTACGAGGTCGTGGGGGGATCCTACCCCCTTTTCACTGACCACCCGGGATTCCACTAGGATGGTCGTTTGGGACCCTCCCCTTCACTAACCATCCTGCTGGCTGCTCCCACGGGATGGCCCGTGTGGGACCCCCCAACTCACAAAACCATCCTGCTGGCTGCTCCACTGGGAGGGTCGTGTGGGATCTACCCCCTTTCACAAACCACCCCTGCTGCTCCACTGGGATGGTCGGTAGGACCTACGCCCTTCACTGACCTCCGCGGCTGCTCCATAGGATGGTCGTGTGAGGATCCAAACCCCTTCACTAACCCATCCTGCTGGCTGCCCCCATGGGCGGTCGTGGGGTCCTACCACCTTCTAAAACATCCTGCGGGCTGCTCCCTGGGGGTCGTGTGAGGATCCTACCACCTTCATTTACCATCCTGGGGCTGCTCCACTGGGATGGTGTGTGAGGAAATCCTCCCCCTTTGGGTTTGACCCCCTGCTGGCTGCTCCACTGGATGGTCGTGTGAGATCCCCACCTTGGTTTGCCCATCCTGCTGGCTGTCCCTAGGATGGTGTGTGGGGATCCAACCTTTTTGGGCCCCACCCTGCGGGCTGCCCACTGGGATGGTGGGTGAGGATCCTACCCCCTTCATGACCACCTGCTTCGCTCCACTGGAGGTCGTGTGGGGATCCTTTCCCACCTTAACTAACCATCCTTCTGGCTCCCTCCACTGGGATGGCGGGGAGGATCCTACCACCTTAATGCCCACCTTCTGTCGCTCCCAGGGATGGTCGTGTGGGGATCCTCCCCCTTTCATGCCCATTTGGGTGCTCCACTAGGATGGTCGTGTAAGGATCCACCACCTTCACTAACCATCCTGTGGCTGCCCCAAATCGATGGTCGGGAGGACCCAAAAAAAAAAAAAACCCCCTTTTCATGACCACCTGCTGGCTGCCCCACTAGGATGGTCTTTAGGATCCTGCCCCTTCACTAACCATCCGCGGGCTGCCCCACTGGGAGGTCGTGTGGGATCCCCAACTTCAAAACCATCCTGGGGCTGCCCCTGGGATGGTCGTGTGGGGATCCTACCACCTTACAAAACCATCCTCCTGGTGCTCCACTGGATGGTCGTGTGAGGATCCTACGACCTTCACTGACCCATCCTGGGGCTGCCCCACTGGGGAGGGTATGTGAGGATCCTCCCACCTTCACAAACCCATCCTGGGGCTGCTCCATGGGAGGTCGGTGAGGATCCTACCCCCTTTCACTAACCTCCTGTGGCGCTCCACGGGGACGGTCGTGGAGGATCCTACCACTTCACTTCCCATCCTGGTGGCGCTCCATGGGTGGTCGTGTGAGGACCCTCCACCTTGGTTACCACCCGCGGCTGCTCCACTAGGATGGCGTGTGAGGATCCACCCCCTTTGGGGTTTGACCATCCTGCTGGCTGCTCACTAGGATGGTCGTGTAACCTACTACCTTGATTGGCCATCCTGGGGTGCTCCACTGGGGATGGGCGTGAGGACCCCTACCCCCTTTCACTGACCTTTCCTGCTTGCGCCCCCACAGATGGTCGTGTGGGGACCTTCCACCTTCACTAACCCTTTTTGGGCTGCTCCACTGGGAGGTCGTGTGAGGATCCTCCCCCCTTCACTGACCATCCTTCGGGCTGCTCATGGGATGGTCGTGTGAGGATCCACCACCTTCACAACCATCCTGCTGGCTGTTCCAGGGGATGGTCGGTGGGGACTACCCCTTCCTCCACCGCGGCTGCTCCACTAGGATGGTGTGTGGGGTCCTACCACCTCACAAACCCATCCTGCTGGCTGCTCCATAGGATGGTCTTGAGGATCCTACCACCTTCACTGCCATCCTGCGGCTGCCCATGGGATGGTCTATGAGGATCCCCCATTCACTGCCCATCCTGCTTGCTGCTCCACTGGGAGGTGGTGGGGGATCCTACCCCCTTTTCCCAAAACCTCCTGCTGGCTGCTACACTGGGACGTTGTGGGACCCCCTAATTTCATGACCATCCGGTGGTCCCATGGGATGGTGTGTGAGGATCCAACCACCTTGGTTGCCCCTTCTGCTGACTGCTCCACTAGGATGGTTTTGGGGAGCCCTACCTTTTTGGTTGCCCATCCTGGGGCTGCTCCCGGGGGGATGTCGGTGGGACCTACTCCCTTTGTTTGGCCTCCGCGGGCTCTCCAGGGGAGGTCTGTGAGGATCCTACCACCTTCACTGACCCCCTGCTGGCTGCCCACTAGGATGGCCCGGTGAGGACCTTCCCCCTTCACTGCCCATCCTGCTGGCTGCTCCACTGGGATGGTCTTGTGAGGCCCTCAACCTTACTTCCATCCTTTTGGGCTACCCACTGGGATGGCGTGGGAAATCCTACCACCTTCACTGACCATCCCTGGTCTCCACTGGGAAGGCGTGTGGGATCCTACCACCTTCACTGGCATCCTGCTGGCTGCCCATGGGATGGTCGTTTTTATGAAGGGGTTCTTAAAAAGGGATATCGAGGGTTGGGGTGACACACTTGTTGGATGGTAACGTATTTGTCAACTGAGGTAATGGAGATGGAGCCCCCAGCCTCCCCTTTTTCCTCCCAGTCCCACAGCTGATGAGAGGAGGCAAAGGGGACGAACGACACATCGCATCCCCGGACGTCACACAAAAATCACAGGCGAAAAGGGGTCTTCTATATAAAATCTGGAGGGACTATTATATGCTATACAACACATTTAAAGGGGTTTACAACTGTGCTGACAGCTCGGTCATGTTAGATGTGCTCGACATAACTACTACCCAAGGCTGAACAGGAGGTGATTCGGGCTGAAATTTTAACAATAAAAATTCAATAAAACTTAGAAAATGGATGGTATCATAATGGAATTACAAAAAGTGTTTTACATAATGGGTGTTAACGTAAGATTTTTAACTTTTGCATTACAAACTATAAGAACAAATCATTTTACAATATGGGATGGAATTTGCTCTTTTCTGCACTTACGTTCTGAGGAAAAATAAATAATAAAAAAGGTGAAATTAACAGCAAAGGCATCTGGGGGCATCAGATCATTACTGTCAAAAACTCAGAATACGGAGGGAAACGTGAAAACGAAAAAAAAAAAAAAATTTTGAAAAACCAAAAGTTTAAAAAAAAAAAAGTTGACAATTTATTCTCTCGGCACAGTTACACAGATTTGTACATTTAAACCCAAAACGCGAGGGGGAGGTTTACATATGAGAATTTTTCATCTCTGGGAGGTCGAATTCCCCTTCAATGGCTAACACACCTTTACTGAGGGGGATTTGAACGGGATCTACAAAAGATACTTGGGGTTTTTTCATTACTTGTCGAGTACGCAGGGAGAACGACATTCAGGATGTTATCTGACTTTATATTTGAGGTAGAGGGGGCAGAGCAAGAGGATTTCACATCTTTCCATTTTCTGGGGAGCAATATCTAACATCGATACTAATTTTTTATAATTTTTAATCGATTCTTTTACTTACCGTAAATTTCTCTAACCTTATTTTCTTTTGCCAGAATATTTCAAAAAACTCGATAAGGGCCAAAAAACTTTTGTCGACTTAGGTATTTTGGATGTTTTGCGAAATTTATCAGCATTACTCTTGAACCCCACTTTTTACTTTTTATGGCTTAGCCGCTATAGTTACTCAGTAAATTCGCTGCTGATTTAGAAGTTTTTCACGGTTCTTCAAAAAAAACTTTAAACCAAGCTTGTACAGTTGCTACAAAATCATCAGGGTTTTTAATTAGGTTTCGGAGTGGAATATAACAACCGGGGGGAAAATTTCTACACCATACAAGGCAAAGTGGAGTAAAACCCGTGGGGAAAATTGAAGCAGAATTTAGCACATTGGCATCTGGTATAACTTTATCCCCAATTTCACTATTGGGTTTATAGTCCTCAGGACATCAAATTTCTTTCTTATTGGTTCGTTTGGCAAAACCCCTTGCTGGTAGGATAAAGAGGAACAATGGTGGATTGAGATCGTGTACAAAGAACAAATTTTTTAAGAATCTATTACAGAAATTTACCTCCTTTTTCTGTTACTAAGGACTTTGGGGTGGGTTTCCTGCAATAATGCGTTCTTTTTAAAACCCTTTTGTACTGTTCGGCAGTCTTTTCTGCAATAGGAATAACTCCAAAATTGGGGAAATGATTACCATAACACACAGAGTTTGTTGCCTTGGAGGGAAAATTTAAAAATTGGTTAAAAATCAAAGGCAACTCTTTCCCCCCGGTTTTCCTTGTGGTTGGTACATTTGGTTGGATTGGCCCATTTACATTTCCTTTTTTGTTGCAACAAAAAATACATTTCTTAAAATACTCTGAAATTTAGTTGCCCTACATGGCCAAAAGTATTTTTTCTGGCTTGTTTCAAAGAACGATCCCATCCAGGGTGCAAAAACCTGGTACATCAGAACTAGTGAGGCTAGTTCATAGTGACTGTGGAAATTTCTAAATGTACACCCTTGGCTTGGGTTTTCCCAACCGGGTATTCGATACAGTAATTCTTGGTCAGACAAATCACTGAAGGTGCTGGTGGCCCTTTAAGTAAGAACAATCTTCCTGGGGGCAGGAATCAAATCACACCAAACCCCATGAGATCGTTTTTTTGGGCTTTTGACTCCCGGGTAAATGGAGATCTGCAGTAAACACTAACGTGTCGCGATTTAAACTCTCGCTACTTTGACTTTCCAGGTAAAGTTCAAAAAGTGATTGAAATCTTATAGTTAAGGTCCATTGGGCTAACTTCCATAGGTTTTTTTGCCGGTAAAGGTATCAGTGGGCATGGTCTGTCAAGACATGTCAGGGTAATGGTAAAAATGTTTCGGAAGTTCTTTAAAGACATACTATTGCAAAACTTCTTGCTCCCGTTACTGGGGGGTTAATTAAAGTTCAGCCTTTGTAAGGACTCGGGTAGCAAAGCAACCATTTTTCTTGCCATCAGTCTTTTGAGCAGACGGCACCCAGCCAATTGACTAGCATCAGTTTTCAGATAGAAGGGGTTAGAAAATCGGGAATTTCAAAATAGGAGCGGGCGTTACTTTTCTTTTAGTGTCGGAATGCTCTTTCTTGAGGAAGGTCCAAAAGAAAGGGGCATCTTTCTTAAGCAATTCAGTTAGCGGAGCTGCTGTTGAAGAAAAAATTGCAATGAAAGATCTGTAGAAACCTGCTAGACTCACAAAGGATCTTACAACATCAGCAGTTTTGGGAGTTGGAAAATTTAGTACTGCCATTACTTTACTTTGATCAGTCGTAACCCCTCTAGAAGTGACTACGTGACCAAGAAACTTAATTTCTGATCTGAAAAATTGACATTTAGACAGTTTGATCTTTAAATTGGCTTCCTCAACTTACAAAGTACTATATCAAGTCTTTTCAGGTGTGTATCCACATCTTCAGACATGATGATTACGTCGTCTAAGTACACCACAAGTGCTTTACCTATAAGACCTCTAAAGATATTGGTCATAAATAACAAAAAGGCACAATACTGTGACTGGAACAATACACAAATAACCCGCACATAAAAGAGAGAAGCTTAAGACACGTTTTTGGGCCGATTTGGACCATTGACAAAATCACACTAACAGGGTGGAGCAGGACAGCTATAAAAAAGGCAGGAAAAGTGGGGGTGTGGGACACTACTATACGCTACAAACCCCCCCTCTTTTCCCGCCTATATATAGCCATCCCGCCCACCTCTGTTAGTGGACTTTGTCAATGGCCCCAAATCGACCGAAAAGTCGTCGTAAGCTTTCTCTCTTTTATTTGTGGGTTAATTTGTGTAAATTTTGGCATGGCTAAGAACGTATAGGTGAGGATGTAATCCAAAGCCATTCGGAGGAAGTGATAATGATGTGGGGGTAGAAATGCAGTTAACTCTTTGGCTGTCCTCGTGAAAGGGGGCTTACCAAAACCCCTTTTAACAACCCGGTCGAGAAGACTTTGTTATCTCCGATTTGCGTAAAAGATCACCTAGTACAGGAAGTGGGAAGCGATCTGGTTTGGTTTTCGCATTTAACTTCCTAAAGTCAATCACCAGGTTCCAAGTGCCGTCCTTCTTAGGCACTAGGATCAAGGGCACATTCCAGGGTGAATTGCTATGTGCAATAACTCCATCACTGAGCATCTGATTGGTCAATTCCTCTGCGACAGCAACTTGGGAATGAGGCATTCTGTGCGCAGGTATATAGATAGGCCTAGTACCAGGTTCAAGTGGAATACGATGGGACAATAGGCTCGTTATACCCATCTTCTCACCTGGTAAGGCAATGGCTTTACGACGTTTGTTCAACAGAGTCAACAAATGCTTGACTTTATCTGGGAAGTCAGTGGGAGCTAAGTCTTTCTCCTCAACTGATGGAATGGATTGATCCAGTGGAGTGGATGAGGTCTCCACTGTTGAAATAGCACCGACCCACTGGTCAGGTGGCACGTCATCCTGTACTTGAACAGGGTAAGGATAGTGAACCAGGTCAACGAGATTGGTATTTGCTCTGAGACGAACACTGTGACCCGAAGTGTTAGCAAGGAATAAATGGATCTTACTGTCCATTACAATGTGTAAGGTTGCCACCAATTTACCGTAGGGGTTCTTAAAAAGGAGATATCGAGGGTTGAAGGTAGACACACTTGTTGGATGGTAACGATACATTGTCAGACTGTGGTAATGGAAGATGGAGCCCCCAGCCTGCCTTGTCCTGCCTATGTCTACACGCCGACTGAGAGGGAGGCAGAGGTACGAACGTACACATGCGCATCCCGTGACGTCACACAAACAGTCACAGGCCTAAAAGGGATCTTCTGTGTAAACACATGGATGGTACTATGATATGCTATACAACACATATAAGTGGATCAGCAACTATGCTGACAGTGTGAGGATCCTACCATCTTCACTGACCATCCTGCTGGCTGCTCCACTAGGATGGTCATGTGAGGATCCTACCACCTTCACTGACCATCCTGCTGGCTGCTCCACTAGGATGGTCGTGTGAGGATCCTACCACCTTCACTGACCATCCTGCTGGCTGCTCCACTAGGATGGTTGTGTGAGGATCCTACCACCTTCACTGACCATCCTGCTGGCTGCTCCACTAGGATGGTCATGTGAGCATCCTACCACCTTGGTTGACCATCCTGCTGGCTGCTCCACTAGGATGGTTGTGTGAGGATCCTACCACCTTCACTAACCATCCTGCTGGCTGCTCCACTGGGATGGTCATGTGAGGATCCTACCACCTTCACTGACCATCCTGCTGGCTGCTCCACTAGGATGGTCGTGTGAGGATCCTACCACCTTCACTGACCATCCTGCTGGCTGCTCCACTAGGATGGTCGTGTGAGGATCCTACCATCTTCACTGACCATCCTGCTGGCTGCTTCGCTAGGATGGTCGTGTGAGGATCCTACCACCTTCACTGACCATCCTGCTGGCTGCTCCACTGGGATGGTCGTGTGAGGATCCTACCACCTTCAGTAACCATCCTGCTGGCTGCTCCACTGGGACGGTCATGTGAGGATCCTACCACCTTCACTAACCATCCTGCTGGCTGCTCCACTGGGATGGTCGTGTGAGGATCCTACTACCTTCAGTAACGATCCTGCTGGCTGCTCCACTGGGATGGTCGTGTGAGGATCCTACCACCTTCACTAACCATCCTGCTGGCTGCTCCACTGAGACGGTCGTGTGAGGATCCTACCACCTTCACTGGTCATCCTGCTGGCTGCTCCACTGGGATGGTCGTGTGAGGATCCTACCACCTTCACTGACCATCCTGCTGGCTGCTCCACTAGGATGGTCGTGTGAGGATCCTACCACCTTCACTGACCATCCTGCTGGCTGCTCCACTGGGATGGTCGTGTGAGGATCCTACCACCTTCACTGACCATCCTGCTAGCTGCTCCACTAGGATGGTCGTGTGAGGTTCCTACCACCTTCACTAACCATCCTGCTGGCTGCTCCACTGGGATGGTCGTGTGAGGATCCTACCACCTTCAGTAACCATCCTGCTGGCTGCTCCACTGGGACGGTCATGTGAGGATCCTACCACCTTCACTAACCATCCTGCTGGCTGCTCCACTGGGATGGTCGTGTGAGGATCCTACTACCTTCAGTAACGATCCTGCTGGCTGCTCCACTGGGATGGTCGTGTGAGGATCCTACCACCTTCACTAACCATCCTGCTGGCTGCTCCACTGGGATGGTCGTGTGAGGATCCTACCACCTTCACTGGCCATCCTGCTGGCTGCTCCACTGGGATGGTCGTGTGCGGATCCTACCATCTTCACTGACCATCCTGCTGGCTGCTCCACTAGGATGGTCGTGTGAGGTTCCTACCACCTTCACTGACCATCCTGCTGGCTGCTCCACTGGGATGGTCGTGTGAGGATCCTACCACCTTCACTGACCATCCTGCTGGCTGCTCCACTAGGATGGTCGTGTGAGAATCCTACCACCTTCACTGACCATCATGCTGGCTGCTCCACTAGGATGGTCGTGTGAGGATCCTACCACCTTCACTTACCATCCGGGCTGGCTGCTCCACTAGATGGTCGTGTGAGGATCCAAACCACCTTCACTGACCATCCTGCTGGCTGCTCCACTGGGATGGTCGTGTGAAGATCCTGCCACCTTCACTGACCATCCTGCTGGCTGCTCCACTTGGATGGTCGTGTGAGGATCCTACCACCTTCACTGACCATCCTGCTGGCTGCTCCACTGGGATGGTCGTGTGAGGATCCTACCACCTTCACTGACCATCCTGCTGGCTGCTCTACTGGGATGGTCGTGTGAGGATCCTACCACCTTCGCTAACCATCCTGCTGGCTGCTCTACTGGGACGGTCGTGTGAGGATCCTACCACCTTCACTGACCATCCTGCTGGCTGCTCCACTGGGATGGTCGTGTGAGGATCCTACCACCTTCACTGACCATCCTGCTGGCTGCTCCACTAGGATGGTCGTGTGAGGATCCTACCACCTTCACTGACCATCCTGCTGGCTGCTCCACTTAAATCGATAACCATGAGGATGTGTTGCTGTATCGACCTTCTCTGCTGCCCTGAGTCCTCGCCTGAACACGCCAGCAACAGCAACAAGGTCTTCTGCTGCCGTGTGTTGAAATGAAAACACGGCAACAGCAACAGTTACTTCTGCTGCCGTGTGTTGATATGTAAACACTGGAACAGCAACAAGATCTTCTGTTGCCGTGTGACGAGGCCCTGAACACAGCAGCAGTAGCAACAGGAAGCTCCTTTGCTGCCGTGTGTCGTATCCCTGAACACGGCAACAGGAAAGTCTCTTCAATAAGACCACATTTGAGAGTAAGACAAATTGAAAAGAAGGTGTTTGCAAGGGTGAGCTGCAGGTGTTAGTGGGTGAATTCATTATTTCTTGGTGTGTTTGTGAATGTATGTGGGTGTGTTAAAGAAAGTTTTTGCTATGTGTGAGTGTTTGTGTAAGCAAGTTTTTGCTGTATATGTGAGTGTTTGTGGGTGTAAGTGGGTGGGTGTGAGAGTTTTGCTGTATGTATGAGCGTTTGTGAATATTTCTGGCTGTGTGAATGAGTGTGTTTGATGCAGGTAAAAGTGTTTCTAGTTGTGTATGCAAATATTTGTGGTTGTGTGAATATTTCTGGGTATGTTAGTAAGTGTCTCTGCGTGTACTTGTTTAAGTTTACGTGTTTGTAGCCGTAAGTAGCTACTAGACAATCAGTGTAACCAAGACCACAAATGTATCTTAGGGATTCGATTTCCTTTACGTGTGACAAGTGAGCACTCACAGCATTCTCTCACTCTGACAAGTGCACTAATATGCTTCGGTAGTTGCTGGAGGAGTCGAAGCTCCAGTTTTCTTGAGTCTTGACTCCAAAGCCTTCACGAGCACTTGGAACATATCTGGCACTATAATTCTTGGTCTTTGAGAAACTTTTCTGTAACCTCCCCAAGAACTTAGCCTTCAGCCCGTCCTCTTAATCACACAGTATACATCATTTCACGTTTGTGATGACAGGCAAATGAGAAACTGACAAATGTACCTCCAACAGTGAAATCTGATATAGTTATGTCTATCGCACCCAGGCTAACATTCCTGAATATCACGGGAGAGAGAGAGAGAGAGAGAGAGAGCACTGCTTCTACTGCCTCCATTATCACTGTTAATACCTTTCAAGATACTGCTAATCACATGACTTATGTGTGTTTAGAAATCAATCCCTGACGAAGCAGCCGCCTCTAGCCACACCCCTGCCAGTCTTCCTTCCCCTGTAGTCAAACTCACACCAAGAGAGCGAAGAAATATATTCCTGAAGTTTCTCTTAGACTGTCAAACCCTGGCAGATTTTCAGATGTAAATCCTGCTCTTGTTCCCACGGTGTGTGAGCCTTCAGTATCGTCAGGTTCTTCTCTTGTTCTGAAGCTGCGAGAGTTAGTATTATTAGGTCCTGCTCTTGTTCGGAGACTGTTACATAGATTATAGAGCTTATTTATTGGCACAGTTCGGAGCTTCAGTCCACAATAAATAATATTTTCAACTCCTACTAATGACTCACATGGCGGTCTATACGAAATTTTACCTGTGTATGTGTGAACTCACCTAACTGTAGTTGCAGGGGTCGATTCATAGCTCCTGGCCCTGGAACATCCTGCCTCTGCCCACCTTGTCAATTCCTCTCAGTATTTTATATGTTGTTATCATGTTCCCCACTATCTCTCCCGTCCTCCAATGTCGTCAGGTCGATTTCCCTTAACCTCTTCTCACAGGACATGCCCCTTAGCACCGGGACTAGACGCGATGCAAACCTTTGCACTTTCTCTAATTTCTTTTCGTGCTTGACTGGGTGTGGGTTCCAGACTGGTGCTGCATACTCCAGTATGGGCCTGACGTACATTGTGTACAGAGTTCTGAATGATTCCTTACTGAGGTGACGGAATGCTGTTCTTAGATTTGCTGATCGCCCAAATGCTGCAGCAGTGATGTGGTAGATGTGCGCCTCAGGAGATGTGTTCAGTATTATACCCCAAGATCCTTTTCCTTGAGTGAGGTTTGTGTGTGTGTACTCACCTATTTGTGGTTGCAGGAGTAGAGACATAGCTCCTGGTCCCGCCTCTTCACTGATCGCTACTAGGTCCTCTCTCTCCTTCTCTCTTATCATACCTAGTCTTAAAACTATATATGTTTCCTGCCTCCGCTACGTCACTTGCTAGACTATTCCACTTCCTGACAACTCTGTGTCTAAAGAAATATTTCCTAACATCTCTAACTCATCTGAGTCTTCAACTTCCAATTGTGACTCCCTTATTCTGTGTCGCATCTCTGGAACATCCTGCCTCAGTCCACCTTGTCAGTTCCTTGCAGTATTTTGTTTGTCGTGCGTGCGTGTGTACTCACCTACTTGTGGTTGCAGGAGCCGAGTCACAGCTCCTGTGCGTGTGTGTGTAAATATGTGTGTGTGTGCGTGTGTGTGTGTGTGTGTATGTGTGTGTGTGTGTGTGTGTGTGTGTGTGTGTGTACTCACCTAGTTGTACTCACCTCACCTAGTTGAGGTTGCGGGGGTCGAGTCCGAGCTCCTGGCCCCGCCTCTTCACTGATCGCTACTAGGTCACTCTCCCTGAGCCGTGAGCTTTATCATACCTCTGCTTAAAGCTATGTATGGATCCTGCCTCCACTACATCGCTTCCCAAACTATTCCACTTACTGACTACTCTGTGGCTGAAGAAATACTTCCTAACATCCCTGTGATTCATCTGTGTCTTCAGCTTCCAACTGTGTCCCCTTGTTACTGTGTCCAATCTCTGGAACATCCTGTCTTTCTCCACCTTGTCAATTCCTCTCAGTATTTTGTACGTCGTTATCATGTCCCCTCTATCTCTCCTGTCCTCCAGTACCGTCAGGTTGATTTCCCTTACCTCTCCTCGTAGGACATACCTCTTAGCTCTGGGACTAGTCTTGTTGCAAACCTTTGCACTTTCTCTAGTTTCTTCACGTGCTTGGCTAGGTGTGGGTTCCAAACTGGTGCCGCATACTCCAATATGGGCCTAACATACACGGTGTACAGGGTCCTGAATGATTCCTTATTAAGATGTCGGAATGCTGTTCTGAGGTTTGCTAGGCGCCCATATGCTGCAGCAGTTATTTGGTTGATGTGCGCTTCAGGAGATGTGCCTGGTGTTATACTCACCCCAAGATCTTTTTCCTTGAGTGAGGTTTGTAGTCTCTGACCCCCTAGACTGTACTCCGTCTGCGGCCTTCTTTGCCCTTCCCCAATCTTCATGACTTTGCACTTGGTGGGATTGAACTCCAGGAGCCAATTGCTGGACCAGGTCTGCAGCCTGTCCAGATCCCTTTGTAGTTCTGCCTGGTCTTCGATCGAGTGAATTCTTCTCATCAACTTCACGTCATCTGCAAACAGGGTGTGTGTGTGCGTGTGTGTGTGTGTGTGTGTGCGTGTGTGTGTATGGGTGTGTGTGTGTGTGTGTGTATGTGTGTGTGTGTGTGTGTGTGTGTGTGTGTGTGTGTGTGTGTGTGTGTGTGTGTGTTGTGTGTGTTGTGTGTGTGTGTGTGTGTGTGTGTGTGTGTGTGTGTGTGTGTGTGTGTGTGTGGCGTGTGTGTATGTGTGTACTCACCTAATTGTGGTTGCAGGGGATGAGACTCAGCTCCTGGCCATGCCTTTCCTCTGGCGGGTACTCGGTCACTCTCCCTACACCATGAGCTTTATCATACCTCTTCTTAAAGCTATGTATGGATCGTGCCTCCACTACATTACTTCCCAGACTATTCCACTTCCCGACAACTCTATGACTGAAAAAATACTTCCTAACATCTCTGTGTCTTACCTGAATCTTCAGCTTCCAATTGTGGCTTCATGTTGGCGTGTCCCATCTCTGGAACATCCTATCTCTGTCCACCTTGTCGATTTCTCTCAGTATTTTATATGTCGTTATCATGTCCCCCGTGTCCCTCCTGTCCTCCAGTGTCGTCCGGTCGAGTTCCCTTAACGTCTCCTCGTAAGACATGCCCCTTAGCTCCGTGACTAGTCTCCTTGCAAACCTTTGCACTTTCTCTAGTTTCGTGACGTGCTTGGCCAAGTGTGGGTTCCAAACCGGAGCTGTATACTCCAATATGGGTCTGACGTACACGGTGTAGAGGATCCGGAATGATTCTTTACTGAGTTACCAGAATGCTAGTCTTAGGTTTGCCAGTCGCCCATATGATGCAGCAGTTATTTGGTTGATGTGCGCCTAAGGAGATGTGATCGGTATTATACACACTCCGAGATCCTTTTCCTTGAGTGAGATTTGTAGTCTTTGGCCCCCTAAAGTGTACTCTGTCTGCGGTCTTCTTTGCCCTTCCCGGATCTTCATGACTTTGCACTTGGCTGAGTTGAACTCCGGGGGACAGTTGCTGGACCAAGCCTGCAGCCTGACCAGATCCCGTTGTAGTCCTGTCTTGTCCTCCTCTGACTAAATTATCCTCATTAACTTCACATCGTCTGCAAACAGAGACACTTATGAGTGTATCCCTTCCGTTATGTCATTCACATATACCAGAAACAGCACTGGTCCTAGGGCTGACCCTTGTGGAACCCCGCTTGTCACAGGTGTGTGAGTACTCGCCTAGCTGTGGTTTCAGGGGTCGAGTCACAGCTCCTGGCCCCTGGTGTGTGTGTGTGTGTGTGTGTGTGTGTGTGTGTGTGTGTGTGTGTGTGTGTGTGTGTGTGTGTGTGTGTGTGTGTGTGTGTGTGTGTGTGTGTGTGTGTGTGTGTGTGTGTGTGCGTGTGTGTGTGTGTGTGTGTGTGTGAAACATCTGGAACCTTTAGTTTGCGGTGGCAGTGGGTGGTAGGTGTGGTGGTGACCGCTATCACTTCCACCACCAAGCGGTCACTGGAGTGAGTGGGATGTTCCGGTCCAGCCTTGAACGCTGATGGACAGACAAACTTCGCTCTACCGGAACAGCCTGGTGCACCAAATAATAATAATAATAATAATAATAATAATAATAATAATAATAATAATAATAATAATGATAATAATAATAGTAATAATAATAATAATAATAATAATAATAATAATAATAATAATAATAATAATATAATAATAAGAAGAAGAAGAAGAAGAAGAACATAAGAACATAAGAACATAAGAACATAAGAACGATGGAACACTGCAGAAGGCCTACTGGCCCATGCGAGGCAGGTCCAAGTCTCCTACCGGCTTAAGCCAATGCACCCAACCTAGTCAGGTCAGGTCACATTGACTTAAGGGAGGAACACGGCAACCGACCTGGTAGCACAAGCTATCAGGTCTAACTCACACCCACCCACATCTACTCATGTATTTATCCAACCTATTTTTAAAGCTACACAACGTTCTGGCCTCTATAACGGTACTTGGGAGTTTGTTCCACTCATCCACAACTCTATTACCAAACCAGTACTTTCCTATATCCTTCCTGAATCTGAATTTTTCCAACTTAAAACCATTGCTGCGAGTCCTGTCTAGGCTAGATATTTTCAGCACACTATTTACATCCCCTTTATTTATTCCTGTCTTCCATTTATACACCTCAATCATATCCCCCCTAATTCTACGTCTTTCTAGAGAGTGCAGTTTCAGGGCCCTTAGTCTATCCTCATAGGGAAGGTTTCTGATACATGGGATCAACTTTGTCATCCTCCTTTGTACATTTTCCAGAGAATTTATATCCATTCTGTAATACGGTGACCAAAACTGTGCAGCATAATCTAAATGAGGCCTAACCAAGGATGTATAGAGTTGAAGAACAACCTGAGGACTCCTATTATTTATGCTTCTTGTTATGAAGCCAAGGATTCTATTAGCTTTATTGCGAACACTTATGCACTGTTGTCTTGGTTTCAGATTACTGCTAACCAGAACTCCTAAATCTTTTCGCAATCCGTAATATTAAGATCTACATTATTTAGTTTATATGTGGCATGGTTATTGTCCTGTCCAACATTTAGAACTTTGCATTTGTCTATATTAAACTGCATCTGCCACTTCTCCGACCACTGCATCAGTCTATTCAAATCTTCCTGGAGTGCTCGAATGTCCTCGTCAGAATGAATTCGACGGGCTATTTTGGTGTCATCGGCAAACTTGCCGATGTCGCTCTTTATGCCCTCATCTATGTCGTTTATGTAGATTGTGAACAGCAGGGGGCCCAACACTGACCCCTGTGGAACACCGCTCGTGACGCTTCCCCACTCTGATTTCTCCCCATTTATGCAAACTCTCTGCTGCCTATTTGTCAACCATGCCTCTATCCAGGAAAAATCTCTCCTCCTATTCCATGTGCTTTAATTTTCCTCAATAGTCTCTGATGTGGGACCCTGTCAAAAGCCTTACTGAAGTCCATATACACAATATCATATTCATTACCATGATCTACCTCCTCAAATACCTTTTGGAAAAAAGTTAATAAATTCGTAAGGCAGGAACGCCCCTTTGTAAAACCATGCTGAGATTCGTTGATTAATTTATGCTTTTCAAGGTGGCTACGAACTGCCTCGGCAATTATTGATTCCATAAATTTTCCCACTATGGAGGTTAGGCTTATTGGTCTATAGTTCGAAGCTAAGGACCTGTCACCTGTTTTGAAAATAGGTATCACATTTGCCATTTTCCACTTATCTGGCACCATGCCAGTTTGTAGTGATATGTTGAAAAGATTAGCCAAAGGTGTGCTAAGCTCCTCTTTACATTCCTTTAGAACCCTTGCATACAGTTCATCAGGGCCTGGGGATTTGTTAGGTTTTAATTTATCTATTTGCCTAAGGACCATGTCACTTGTGACCCTAATAGTGCACAGTTTATTATCGTCCTGTTCTATATAATTTATCATTACTGGAATATCGCTGGTATCCTCCTGTGTAAAAACTGAGAGGAAGTATGTGTTAAAAATTCTACACATTTCCTTATCACTGTCAGTGAGCTGACCCGAGGAACTTTTGAGTGGGCCTATCTTGTCCCTGATCTTACTTCTGTATACCTGAAAGAATCCTTTAATAATAATTATTAATAATTAATAATAGCTGACATCAGTGACATACTGCTATACAGAAAGCCGCTTGTTATGCAGAGAATTTCGGGCAAATTAGATCAGTTTTGTCCCAGGATGCGACCCACACCAGTCGAGACCTGCTGCAGTGCTCCTCCTTTCATATGATAACTGTAAGTTTCCTGACAACATTAGTGGATATGAGAACCACGGGAGATTTGATCACGACATACAGAATACTCTAAGAGCTTAAAAGGCTGAACATGATTCACTGTTCGGAAGACGGCAAATACGTAAACGAGAGCACATTTCGAAGTTAAGGGCACATGTAAGTTACGACGATGTCAGGAAGTATTTTTTCAGCCTCAGGGAAGCTAGAAAGGGAATGATCTGGATGATGTACGGAAGGCGGATTCCCATACATTGCTTTAAGAAATGGTATGACAGAGCCTAGAGTAAATACGGCAAGTGGTAAGAGGCAGGACCAGGAGCTGAAACTCGACCTCTTGCAGCCAGAAAAGGGTGAGCGCGCACGAGCAGATACAAGAACCTTTGACAACTTGTAACTTACGCAACAGCCCGAGTGTCTATTGACAAGTGCCTTTGGCAATTTGTAACACACACACACACATGCACACACACACACACATGCACACACACACACACACATACATACACACACGCATACACACACACACACACACACACACACACACACACACACACACACACACACACACACACACACACACACACACACACACCACACACACACACACACACACACACACACACACACACACACACACACACACACACACACACACACACACACACACACACACCACCACACCACACAAAACACACACACACACACACACACACACACACACACACACACACCACACACACACACACACGCACACACACACAACACCACGCACACACACAACACACACACACACACACACACACACACACACGCACACACACAACACACAACACACACACACACACACACACACACACACACACACACACACACACACACACACACACACACACAACACACACACACACACACACACACACAGCACGCACACACACACACACACACACACACACACACACACACACACAACACACACACACACACACACACACACACACACACACACAACACACACACACACACACACACACACACACACACAGTCTAGGGGGCCAGAGACTACAAACCTCACTCAAGGAAAAAGATCTTGGGGTGAATATAACATCAGGCACATCTCCTGAGGCGTACATCAACCACATAACTGCTGCAGCATGTGGGCGCCTAGCAAACCTATGAACAGCATTCGGATATCTTAATAAGGAATCGTTCAGGATCTGTACACTGTATGTTAGGCCCATATTGGAGTATGCAGCACCAGTTTGGAACCCACACCTAGCCAAGCACGTAAAGAAACTAAAAAAAAGTGCAAAGGTTTGCAACAAGACTAGTCCCGGAGCTAAGGGGTATGTCCTACGAGGAGAGGTTAACCAGATAACTGCTGCGGCATATGGGCGCCTGGCAAACCTGAGAATAGCATTCCGGTACCTCAGTAAGGAATCGTTGGAGACGCTGTACACTGTGTACGTCAGGCCCATACTGGAGTATGCAGCACCAGTTTTGAATACACATCTGGTCAAACACATCAAGAAATTAGAGAAAGTGCAAAGGTATGCAACAAGGCTGATTCCAGAGCTAAAGGGAATGTCGTACGAAGAAAGGTTAAGGGAAATCGGTCTGACGACACTGGAGGACAGGAGGGTCAGGGGAGACATGATAACAACATACAAAATACTGCGAGGAACAGACAAGGAGGACAGAGACAGGATGTTCCAGAGCTGGGACACAGAAACAAGGGGTCACAATAGGAAGCTGAAGACTCAGATGAGTCAAAGGGATGTTAAGAAGTATTTCTTCAGCCACAGAGTTGTTAGGAAGTAGAACAGTCTGCCAAACGATGTAGTGGAGGAAGGAACCATACCTGGAGGTTACCTGGAGGTTATTCCGAGGATCAACGCCCCCGTGGCCCGGTCCATGACCAGGCCTCCCAGTGGATCAGGGCCTGATTAACCAGGCTGTTACTGCTGGCCGCATGCAGTCCAACGTACGAACCACAGCCCGGCTGATCCGGCACTGACTTTAGGTATCTGTCCAGCTCTCTCTTAAAGGCAGCCAGGGGTTTATTGGTAATTCCCCTAATGCTTGATGGGAGGCTGTTGAACAGTCTTGGGCCCCGGACACTTATCGTGTTTTCTCTTAGTGTACCAATGGCGCCCCTACTTTTAATTGGGGGTAATTTGCATCGCCTGCCCAGTCTTTTACTTTTGTAGGGAGTGATTTCTGTGTGCAGATTCGGGACCATTCCTTCCAGGATTTTCCAAGTGTAGATTATGATATATCTCTCTCCTGCGTTCCAACGAGTAGAAGTCAAGTGCTTCCAAGCGTTCCCAGTAGTTAAGGTGCTTGACAGAACTTATACGTGCAGGACTCAAGAAATCGTAACGACACGATTGCAAACAAACCATACCAGCGATGTGGTTTCATCCCGCGGTCAGAGAGTCTCAAAACTCCAGACCTTCACGTTAGCCACTGGACCAGCTAGCCACTGTGGCTAGCTGGTCCAGTGGCTAACGCGACAGTCTGGAGTTTTGAGACTCTCTGACCGCGGGATCAAACCCCACCCATGGTATGGTTTAAACGTGCAGTAAAGGATCTCTGTACACTCTCTAGATCTGCAATTTTACCTGCTTTGAATGGAGATGTTAATGTACAGCAGTATTCCAGCCTAGAGAGAACAAGTGATTTGAAAAGGATCATCACTGGCTTGGCATCTCTCGTTTTGAACGTTCTCATTATCCATCCTATCATTTTCTTTGCACTTGTGATCGTGGCACTGTTGTGATCCTTGAAAGTGAGATCCTCAGACATTACTACTCCCAGGTCCCTTACATTATTTTTCTGCTCTATTGTATGGCCAGAGTTTGTAGTATACTCTGTTCTAGTTATTATCTCCTGCAGTTTTCCATAACGGAGTAGTTGGAATTTGTCATCATTGAACATCATATTGTTTTCTGTTGCCCACTGGAAAACTTTGTTTATATCTTCTTGGAGGATAACCGCGTCCTCAGCAGATGACAGCCTCATGCAGATCCTAGTATCATCCGCAAAGGATGATATGGTGCTGTGGCATATATCCCTGTCTATGTCTGATATGAGAATGAGGAATAAGATGGGGGCGAGTACTGTGCCTTGTGGAACAGAGCTCTTCACTATGGCAGCCTCCGATTTAACTCTGTTGACCACTACTCTTTGTGTTCGATTTGTTAGGAAGTTGAAGATCCATGTCCCCACTTTCCCATTTATTCCTTTAGCACGTATTTTGTGCGCTATTACACCATGATCGCATTTGTCAAACGCTTTTGCAAAGTCTGTGTATATTACATCTGCATTCTGATTTTCTTCCAGTGCATCCAAGACCATATCATGGTTAGTTAGTTACCATTTGGTCCTAGGCACATGTCGATTAGACACTAGGTCCTGTTGTATGTGCATGCGTGTGTTTGTGTGTGTGTGTGTGTGTGTGTGTGTGTGTGTGTGTGTGTGTGTGTGTGTGTGTGTGTGTGTGTGTGTGTGTGTGTGTGTGTGTGTGTGTGGTGTGTGTCTGTGTGTGTGTGTTAGTTACCATTTGTATGTCACAGTGTTTGTGTATGTTTGTATGTCACAGTGTATGTTTATGTTTGTATGTCACAGTGTTTGTGTATGTTTGTGTGTCAGTGTATGTGTATGTTTGTATGTCACAGTGTATGTGCATGTTTGTGTGTCACAGTGTATGTGTATGTTTGTATGTCACAGTGTATGTGCATGTTTGTGTGTCACAGTGTTTGTGTATGTTTGTGTGTCACAGTGTATGTGTATGTTTGTGTGTCACAGTGTTTGTGTATGTTTGTGTGTCACAGTGTATGTGTATGTTTGTGTGTCACAGTGATCCAGTAGTTGTGAGAGGCAGGAGCGACCTGCCCTGAACCCATGTTGCCCTGGTTTTTGCTGATTTTGGGAATCCAGGTGATTTGTAGTCCTGCTTCTTAGCACTCTTTCAAAGAATTTTATGATGTGGGACGTCAGAGCTATTGGTCTATAGTTCTTAGCTAATGCTTTACTGTCACCTTTATGGAGTGGGGCTTTACCCATTGTTTTAAGTGACTGTGGAATGTCACCCATGTCCAAGCTCCTCCTCCATAGTGTACTTAGGGCATGCGAGAGGGTTTTTTTGCAGTTCTTAATGAATACAGAGACCCACGAGTCTGGGCCCGGGGCTGAGTGCATGGGATGTTGTCAGCGACTTTTTCGAAATCTATCAGAGTTAGGGTAAAGTCGGAAATCTGGCATACATTTATGGAGTTATGAGGCTCATTCATGAAGAAATCATTTGGGTCGTCGATCCTCAGACTTATTAGTGGCTCACTAAACACAAAGTCGTACTGGGATTTCAGTATTTCACTCATTTTCTTGTTGTCATCTGTGTAAGTCCCATCCTGTCTGAGTAAGAGCCTGATACTAGATGTGGTATTTGCCTCGTTTTTGGCATATGAAAAGAAATATTTCGAATTTCTTTCAATTTCACTAATAGCTTTAAGCTCCTCCTGTCTCTCCTGGTTCCTGTAAGAGTCATTTAACTTAAGTTCGATAGTTTCCACTTCCCTGGTCAGCACCTCCTTTTGTGTATCAGATATTCTAGCACTCCTGAGGAGCTCAGTGACTCTTCGTCGTCTAGTGTAGAGGAAGCGTCTTTCTCTCTCCAGTTTACTCCTGCTCTTCTTCTTTCTTAGGGGAATATGCCTAGAACATGCTTCAGCTGCCAGGAAGTTGATCCTTTCAAAGGCACTGGTTTGGATCCATGTCATTTAAGATATCTTCCCAACATGTTTCATTTAGGACATGGTTTACCTGGTCCCAGTTGATGTTCTTGTTGTTGAAGTTGTATTTTGTGAAGACACCTTCACAGGTACATGCATTCTGCTGATCAGGGCCCCAATGCATGTACGTCTGGACTTCGATTAGGTTGTGATCGGAATTAGTTGTTTTTGATATTCTTATGTCTCTTATCAGGTCCTCGTTATTTGTGAAGATAATTTCAAGTGTATTTTCTAGTCTTGTTGGCTCCACTATCTGCTGGCGTAAGGTGTGTTTTTCGCAGAGAATTAGTAGCTCATGTGTGTGTGACCTTTCATCTGCGCTACCTCTGGGAATTGTTTCAGCTACATAGTTTTAAGACGAGGTATGATAAATCTCATGGAGCAAGGAGAGGGAGGACCCATTAGCTGTCAGTGAAGAGGCTGGGCCAGGAGCTGAGTCTCGACCCCTGCAACTACAATTAGGTGAGTACACACAAAACACACACACACACACACACACACACACACACACACACACACACACACACACACACACACATACACAAGCGATGTAGTGGAGGCAAGAACCATACATAGTTTTAAGACGAGGTATGATAAATCTCATGGAGCAGGGAGAGGGAGGACCCAGTAGCGGTCAGTGAAGAGGCGGGGCCAGGAGCTGAGTCTTGACCCCTGCAACTACAATTAGGTGAGTAACACACACACACACACACACACACACACACACACACACACACACACAACACTCATACACACATACCACACACACACACACACAACACACACAACACACACACACACACACACACACACACACATACACACACACACACACACACACACACACACACACACACACACACACGCACATATACACACACACACACACATGACGGAAGGAATAGACTCTGAGGTGTCCCTGTTTGCAGATGACGTGAAGTTGATGAGAAGAATTCACTCGATAGAAGACCAGGCAGAACTACAAAGGGGTCTGGACAGGCTGCAGACCTGGTCCAGCAATTGGCTCCTGGAGTTCAATCCCACCAAGTGCAAAGTCATGAAGATTGGGGAAGGGCAAAGAAGACCGCAGACGGAGTACAGTCTAGGGGGCCAGAGACTACAAACCTCACTCAAGGAAAAAGATCTTGGGGTGAGTATAACACCAGGCACATCTCCTGAAGCGCACATCAACCAAATAACTGCTGCAGCATATGGGCGCCTAGCAAACCTCAGAACAGCATTCCGACATCTTAATAAGGAATCGTTCAGGACCCTGTACACCGTGTACGTTAGGCCCATATTGGAGTATGCGGCACCAGTTTGGAACCCACACCTAGCCAAGCACGTAAAGAAACTAGAGAAAGTGCAAAGGTTTGCAACAAGACTAGTCCCAGAGCTAAGAGGTATGTCCTACGAGGAGAGGTTAAGGGAAATCAACCTGACGACACTGGAGGACAGGAGAGATAGGGGGGACATGATAACGACATACAAAATACTGAGAGGAATTGACAAGGTGGACAAAGACAGGATGTTCCAGAGATTGGACACAGTAACAAGGGGACACAGTTGGAAGTTGAAGACACAGATGAATCACAGGGATGTTAGGAAGTATTTCTTCAGCCACAGAGTAGTCAGTAAGTGGAATAGTTTGGGAAGCGATGTAGTGGAGGCAGGATCCATACATAGCTTTAAGCAGAGGTATGATGAAGCTCATGGTTCAGAGAGAGTGACCTAGTAGCGATCAGTGAAGAGGCGGGGCCAGGAACTCGGACTCGACCCCCGCAACCTCAACTAGGTGAGTACATACACACACACACACACACACACACACACACACACACACGCACACACCGAGCATGTCTCCGGAAGCACACATCAATCAGATAACTGCTGCAGCATATGGGCGCCTGGCAAACCTGAGAACAGCATTCCGATACCTTAGTAAGGAATCATTCAAGACACTGTACACCGTGTATGTCAGGCCCATACTGGAGTATGCAGCACCTGTTTGGAACCCGCACTTGATAAAGCACGTCAAGAAACTAGAGAAAGTACAAAGGTTTGCGACAAGGTTAGTTCCAGAGCTAAGGGGAATGTCCTATGAGGAAAGATTAAGGGAAATCGGCCTGACCACACTGGAGGACAGGAGGGTCAGAGGAGACATGATAACGACATATAAAATACTGCGTGGAATAGACAAGGTGGACAAAGACAGGATGTTCCAGGGAGGGGACACAGAAACAAGAGGCCACAATTGGAAGTTGAAGACACAAATGAGTCAGAGAGATAGTAGGAAGTATTTCTTCAGTCATAGAGTTGTAAGGCAGTGGAATAGCCTAGAAAATGACGTAGTGGAGGCAGGAACCATACACAGTTTTAAGACGAGGTTTGATAAAGCTCATGGAGCGGGGAGAGAGAGGGCCTAGTAGCAACCGGTGAAGAGGCGGGGCCAGGAGCTAGGACTCGACCCCTGCAACCACAAATAGGTGAGTACACACGCGCGCGCGCCGCGCGCACACACACACACACACACACACACACACACACACACACACACACACACACACACACACAGCACGCCACACGCACACACACACACACACACACACACACACACACACACACACACACGACACCACACACACACACACACACACACACGCACACCACACCACACACACACACACACACACACACACACACACACACACACACACACACACACACACACACACACACACACACACACACACACACACACCACACACACACACACACACACACACACACACACACACACAGCGTAAGATGGGCAGTACAGTTGAAATCAGCGTCCAGCATTTGGCCAAAACTGAAGATTTCTCTCGCCCGGGCACCAGGAATTCACATCCTGCCAGATTCTTCCCGCATATGTATGTACTTGTACCAGCACACACACACAGATACTCCGGCCTAGCTGACCTTCCCACCAGTACTGTGCATCATTCAGCAATATCTTATATTGTTACGGCTTCTGAGAGAGCTACTAGACGGGGGAAGCCTCGAGATGAAGGTTCTAGATATAACATACCCACTGAGTGGCAAGATGGTATAGGGGAAGATACGGTGTTCAGGTGGAGGCTGGGGATCTGAGGAGTCATGTAGGGGAGTGTTGGGGGCCCTATAGTACATGTGGTGGGGTGGGGGATATGTAGGGGATTGGGGTACTGCTGGAGTCGGGATTCAGGTCTTTGTTGGGGTAGGGGAGGATCTTAGTGGATGGCAAGGAGGAGGAGGGGTTTTGATGGGGAGGGAGTGTTGGGGTGGGGGGTTCCAGCCCCAGGATATGTAGAGGAGAGGGAGAGTAGGGAAAGGGGAGGGGACGGGGTAGGGGGAGTAGTTCATACCTGCCCGGCATGGAACTGACGACTTCGTGTTCACACTACTGCCCAGAACACCTGCTAGTAGTGGTGGTGGTAGTGATAGTGGTGATGATGATGGTGGTTGTAGTGGTGGTTTTGGTAGGGGTGGTGGTGGTAGTGGTGGTGATGGTAGTGGAAGTAATGGTGGTAGTGGTGATGGTAATGGTGGTGGTAGTTATGGTAGTGGTGGTAGTAATGGTGGTGGTAGTGGAAGTAATAGTGATGGTGATGGTAGTAATGGTGGTAGTGGGGATAGTAATGGTGGTGGTAGTTATGGTACTGGTGATAGTAATGGTGGTGGTAGTTATGGTGGTGGTGGTAGTAATGGTGGTGGTAGTGGTAGTAATGGTGATGGTGGTGGTAGTAATGGTGGTGGTGGTGGAAGTAATGGTGGTAGTGGGGATAGTAATGGTGGTGGTAGTTATGGTATAGTGGTGGTAGTAATGGTGGCGGTAGTTATGTGGTGGTGGTGTATGGTGGTGGTAGTAATGGTGGTGGTAGTGGTAGTAATGGTGATGGTAGTGGTAGTAATGGTGATGATGGTGGTTGTAATGGTGGTGGTGGTAATGATGGTGGTAGTAGTGGTGGTTGCAATGGTAGTGGTGGTTGTAATGTGGTGGTGGTAGTAATGGTGGTGGTAGTGGTGATAGTAATGGTGGTGGTAGTTATGGTGGTGGTGGTAGTAATGGTGGTGGTAGTTATGGTGGTGGTGGTAGTAATGGTGGTGGTAGTGGTAGTAATGGTGATTGGTAGTAATGGTGGTGGTGATGGTAATGATGGTGGTAGTAGTGGTGGTAGCAATGGTAGTGGTGATTGTAATGTGGTGGTGGTAGTAATGGTGGTGGCGGTAGTAACGGTGGTGGTAGTAATTTTGGTGGTGGTAGGGTAGTAGTGATGGTGGTGGTCATGGTGGAGGTGGTAGTAGCAATGGTGGTGATGGTAGTGGTGGTGGTGGTGGTGGTAGTAGTAGTAGTGATGCTGGTAATGGTAGTGATGGTACTCGTTGAGGTGCTGGAAGTAATGGTGGTGGTGGTAGTGGTGGTGGTAGTAGTGATGGTGGTAGTAGTGGTAGTGATAGTAGTGGTGGAGGCGGTGGTAGTAGTGGTGGTGATAGTAGTAGTAGTAGTGGTGATGGTAGTAGTGGTGGTAGTAATGGTAGTGGTGGTATGGTGGTGGTGATGGTACTCGTTGTGGTGCTGGAAGTAATGGTGGTGGTGGTAGTAGTGGTGATGGTGGTAATGGTGGTCGTGGTAGTGGTGGTGGTGGTGGTGGTGGTGGTAGTAGTACATAAGAACATAAGAAAGAAGGAGCACTGCAGCAGGCCTACTGGCCCATGCGAGGCAGGTCCAAGTCTCCTAAAGGCTTAAGCCAATGCCCCACCTAGTCAGGGCAGGTCACATTCACTTAAGGAAGGAACACGACAACTGACCTAGTAGCACAAGCTAGTCAGGTCCAACTCACACCCACCCACACCCACTCATGTATTTATCTAACCTATTTTTAAAACTACACAACGTTTTAGCCTGAATTACCGTACTTGGGAGTTTGTAATGGTGGTAGTGTTAGTGGTGGTAGTAATGGTGGTAGTGTTAGTGGTGGTGGTAATGGTGGTGGCGGTAGTGGTGGTGATAGTAGAGGTGGTGGTAGTAATGGTGGTGGAGGTGGCTGCGGTAATAATGGTGGTGGTGGTAGTAGTAGTGGTGGTTGTAGTAGTGGTGGTTGTAGTAGTGGTGGTGGTGATAGTGGTGGTAGCAGTGGTGGTGGTGGTAGTAATGGTGGTTGTGGTAATAGTGTTGATGGTGGTAGCGGTGGTGGAGGTGGTGGTAGTAGTGGTTGGTGGTAGTGGTGGTAATGGTGGTAGTAGTAATGGTGGTGGTGGTGGTGGTGGTGGTGGTGGTGGTAGTGGTGGTGGTGGTGGTGGTGGTGGTGGTGGTGGTGGTGGTAGTATTGAGGACGCGGTTAACCTCCAAGAAGATATAAACAAAGTTTTCCAGTGGGCAACGGTAAACAATATGATGTTCAATGAGGACAAATTCCAACTACTCCGTTATGGAAAACTGGAGGAGATAATAACTAGAACTGAGTATATCACAAACTCCGGCCATACAATACAGCAAAAAAATAATGTAAGGGACCTGGGAGTAGTAATGTCTGAGGATCTCACTTTCAAGGATCACAACAGTGCCACGATCACAAGTGCAAAGAAAATGATAGGATGGATAATGAGAACGTTCAAACCAAGAGATGCCAAGCCTTGCTGTACATTAACATCTCCGGTCAAAGCAGGTGAAATTGCAGATCTAAAAAGTGTACAGAGAACCTTCACTGCGCATATAAGTTCTGTCAAGCACCTTAACTACTGAGAACGCTTGGAAGCACTTGACTTGTACTCGCTGGAATGCAGGAGAGAGAGATATACCATAATCGACACTTCAAAATCCTAGAAGGAATGGTCCCGAATATGCACACAGAAATAACTCCCTACGCAAGTAAAACACTGGACAAGCGGTGCAAAATACCCCCAACATAAAGTAGGTGCGCCATTGGTACACTAAGAGAAAACACCATAAGTGTTTGGGACCCACGACTGTTCAACAGCCCACCACCATGCATAAGGGGAATTACCAATAGGCCCCTGGTTGCCTTCAAGAGGAAGCTAGACAGATACTTAAAGTCGATGTCGGATCAGCCCGGCTGTGGTTTGTACGTTGGACTACGTGAGGCCAGCAGTAACAGCCTGGTTGATTAGGCCCTGATCCACCAGGAGGCCTGGTCGTGGATCGGGGTGTGGGGGCGTTTATCCCTGGAATACCCTCCGGGTAGACTCTAAGTGGCGGTAGTATTGGTGGTGGTGGTGGTGGTAGTGGAGGTAGTGGTAGTAGTGGTGGTGGTGGTTGTGGTAGTAACGGTTGTGGTGGTAGCAGTAGTGACGGTGGTGGTGGTGGTAGTAATGGTGGTGGTGTGGTGGTTGTAGTGGTGGTGGTAGTGGTGGTAGTAGTAATGGAGTTTGGTAGTAATGGTGGTGTGGTTGGTGGTTGTAGTGGTGGTGGTAGTGGTGGTGGTGGTGGTGGTGGTGGTAATGGTGGTGGTAATGATGGTGGTGGTTGTGATGGTAGTGGTGCGAGAATACATGTATCACAGTAAGACTAAGCAGTACCAAACACCAAGGAATGGGTGGTGTTTGAACCATGGCAAGTGAAACCTAAAACTCACAGGCTAGTGCTTTTACCACTAAGAACATAAGAACATAGAAAGAAGGAACACTGCAGCAGCCCTACTGGCCTATACGAGGCAGGTCAAAGTCTCCTACTGGCTTAAGTCAATGCACCCAACCTAGTCAGGTCAGGTCACATTCAAGCCACGTTTGAGAGCACTTGAGCTAGAGTGCGTCGCACCCACGCTGTTGTGGCATTCATCTGTAAAATCCTGAAACTTGCTGTCACAAATGCAGGTTTTTAGTTGGATGAATCTTATTAGAGCCAGCTGGCCCAGTGGTGAGCCAGCTGGCCCAGTGGTTAACACACTTACCTATGAGTTATACGATTCACTCGCCATGGGTTTAAATCCCACCGGTTCACTGATCTGTTTGGAATCGCGTTATTACGATTTCGTGAGTCAGTACCAGGTATATGTACCAAACATATTAGTCTTGACCTGACCCATAAATCACTCAGCGTCATGTCATATTCTGAATAATATAATAATAATAATAATAATAATAATAATAATAATAATAATAATAATAATAATAATTAATAATAATAATAACGATAATAATAATAATACCGTTTATACTCAGAACCATATTTTTCAAGGGGTGGAGGGGTAAGCCAGCGGAAGGCCTCGGTCAGATGACCGAGCTGCGGGTCGTTATTTGACTAAGATGACCAGCGTCAGGAAACACTTGTCCTGTATTATTATTACAATTATTTTTACATAGGGAGAGTTAAATCCGAATTTAAGTGCCTTTCATTCCTACGGGATGAGAGGCACTCAAGTTCATTTTAGGGAAAGGGAAAGGTCACTTTCAATGCCATGGATCAAGAGCCTCTCACCAGCATCAAGGAACCTCCCTTGGGAAGGACCACATCCTGCAGTTTGTCCCATAAATTTCAGCCGCTGTATATTTTGACCACATTTTAGTGCGCGTCATGTCACCTCAGTACGGGTCAGGCGAGTAATCAGTTTGCAGTAGTTACCCACCCCTCACTGAGGGTTGCCAGTGAAGGGCTCTTCATCCAAGAATTAGAGCTACTGTCCTTCCTGGGATGAAAGCGGATTACTTCCCAGTCCCCAGGAATGTTTGGCCCTGTCAGTATAACAGATGAATAAGATACGTGCAACACGTCAGTATCCTTATTGCAGAAACGTTGTGCCTTACCTTTGATGAGTTTCAAGAGTCTTTCTACTCTCGGAGCCCGGTCATGGGCCAAGCTCGTCCGGAGCTAAACTGGCCAAATAGGCTGTTGCTGCTGGATGCCCTCTGCCCCACATATCCAGCACAGCCTGGTTGATCTGGTGCCTGGTGAAACTACTTGTCCAGCTACTTATTCCAGCAGTGTTTCTCTGCTCAACATTGCTTCTGTCGACTCCAGACGAAAATAACATTAGCCTTAGTAGGAGGCGGTCAGTCCCTCAAACATAAAACACCAATAATGTGACTACAACAGCAGAGTGGGCCGCTTCCTGCCATCACTCTCAGCAACCATCACTGTGGTTCCATAATTCTATGTACGTAATTATAAAATTATCAGAAAATTTTAATTGTATACAGTTTTATATATGTTAAGCACATCATGCTGTGCTCCTTCCTTAAGTGGATGTGATCTGACCTGACCTGGCTAGGTTGGGTCATTGGCTTAAGACGGTGGGAGATCTGGACCTGCCTCGCATGGGTCAGTAGGCCTGCTGCAGTGTTTCTTCTTTCCTATATTCTCATATTCTTATGAATGAGATTTAGTGAAAATGGTGTAACTGAAGAAGTCAGTGTCGTTCTTATAAAGAAACATATAAATCTCCAGGGTAGTTATACATCAGCTTAGTTATACCACAAGGTAGTTTCCTGTACTCCAAGGTAGTTATAAACACAGGTGGTTATACTCCAGGGTATTTTTTTTCCTACATGCCATCATAGGTAGTTATACCACAGGCTAGGGCAGGCTGTCACTGGGCAGGTTCTTCCTCCAGAACGCTGTGGGAAAGTCACTAAAAACCTGCTTCGCATCCTGTCATTACTTACCATAATTCTAACCCTGGTTAGGTTTCCTCTTGATTCGACAGTTTTCCATTCATCTGCTTCCATTCATCTCTGCTGTTCATATTACTGGTGATGATCCTGACACCGATCATCGTGGATTTTATTTTTTGTGTGTATACAGTTCTGGTGACCGTACTATAGAATGGACGTGAATTCTCATGCTCGTATAAGGAGGTGGATGACTATGCATATCCCAAGCATTGGGAACCTTCCTCATGCATCCCGTCCCACAAGATAAATAAGAGAGGGTAGGGTTACTAGCGTTTTAAGTAGCGATGATATGTTCACGTTGTTAGATGACTGTGTACTTGTCTAATATGCATGTATGTATGTATGTATGTATGTATACATACATACATATATTTTATATATATATATATATTATATATATATATAATATATATATATATTATATATTTATATATATATATATTTTATATATATATATATATATATATATATATATATATATATATATATATTTTATATGTATATATATGGTTTAGAAAGACACGTAAGCAAACACTAAAACATATTTATTAAAAAACGTTTCGGTCCTGGGACCTTGATCATTTCTAAAACAGAGGTAAAAAGACATTATATTATGGCGGAGAGTGAGGTAACGACGTGACCTGAGGAATGCAAAGAACATAAGAATGGAGGAACACTGTAAAAGGGCCTACGGCCCATGCGAGGCGGGCCCTTATCAAAAAAACTCTACCTATGATGAGGTGCATAAAATCATGTGAACCCTGTGGTTGGGGGTGGTGGCGAAGTATATGTATGCCAATGTTTTTAAATTTTTTTGTATTTCCATGTTGCGTTTATGTGTGGGTGTGGCGATTATGAGGTTTCTAGGCACCGTCGGCGTCTGAGGTTGGTTGGGTGAGAACGATTGGCCTCGTTCCATTTCATCAAATCCCCCGTGGAGTCTTGTGGAGGACACAGGCCATCGTCTCTGTTAGAGGCTTTTCGATGCTCATTAGGGAACTGCAAGATCCTCCCGTCCGCCTAATTTTTCGGGGGACAGAACCACGGGGAAGGGGAAAACCCCTGCTGTAGAAGTTAGAGGTGTGGGGCGCTTTCGTAGTGGGGTCTTTGTAGATATGTGTTTATGGTGGAAACTTTGTTTTACTCATAGCAAGGCCCGGCGAGTATTCTGGCAACATTCCCACAGGGGAGCACTAAAACTGTTTAGGGGGGTTTTCCCATGGGCGGTTCGTTGAGGAACTTGGCCTTGGGGCTGCAATCTCGGATAAAGAAAGAGGGAACTGAAGACTGTAAGGGCAACAAGGCAAAAAACTACTTAAAACTTTTACCGGTAAACCCGAAACCGCAGCCGATGGCCTTCCTAAACCACAACCCGGGGAAACCACTACGGCCTACACTTCGGGCATAGGGGGCACCCACAGACTGCCGGCCCTTGCCAATTCCTTTCAGCCTTCGGGCCCTCATAAAGCCCACCCAAACACTCAGGGACCTTCTCTCCCAAAATTTCAACCTGAATGTAAAAAACAAAGCAGGCTTCCTTCGTGTCCACCCCCTTTTCAAAACTTCCCTATACCTGCAATCAATTTTTGGGACAAGGCTCACTGAAAAACCACCCCCCTCCCTTTCCCTTTCTGATTTATAAATCTTGGAACTTTGCGTTAATTTCAACTTCTTCAAGTATCAGGACAAATGTTCAAAAACTTTGGGAGGCAATGGGCACCCCCCCTCAGTGCGTCTTGCCAAACCACTTCGGAAAAAACCCGGGACGAGAAATTCACACCCCCATTCCCAAAATCGTTACCTGGAAAAAAAACGTTAGATATATTGGTTTTTTTATCCGGACGTCTCAATACCCGGGCCCCTTTTCAACAAATCAATGCATGATAAATTAGACACATGGCAACTCTTGGGTATCTTTTTTGAGGAAAAGTTTTGCCACACGTGGTTACAGTCCAACATAGGAGAAACTTTAAGAAAGGAGGAGAATGAGGTAACCTTCACTTCAAACCGTCAGACACTGCAACTTTTTGGGGTCTTTAAAACTTAGGAATTTTTCGCTTGCCTAATTCTTGGGGGACAACCCACTTCCCATTGAACAAAAAGTGCCGCCCATGACTGCTACACCTCTCCTCCTTTTTAAACTGCTTTTCCCCTCACTGCCGTATTCTACTCAAGATTGATGGACTGAACACATCCTCAAGGGGGGGGACGATTACCCCATTTCCCCGTTCTTCAAATTTTTCCCCAGTATGGATGATGAAGCCACTGTGTGGCAACGTTTCCTCAAAAAAGAACCCAAGAGTTCCCCATGTTCTATTTATCAACATGTCGGTTCTCGAACCTTCATCTACAAAAATCAAGCAGTTGAACCATCAAAAAAGTTTACCTTGACTCGAAAATGTGGCAAAATTCCTTTCCTCGAGTTCTACTTTGCAATCTCCCGACGTGACAAATTCTCTTCGAAGTGTTAAAAACCTACCCAAAAAGGACGATCTTTACACTTTTATTCAAAACCAAAACAACCGCACTATGAGAGGAGTCTATTGGCTTCTTTTGGAGTTTTCGGTCTCCCGCCCCGTTTTCTAGAAAAAAGAATGCATTTACTAAACAAGCTTTACATCTTTGTTCCCATCTTTCTTCATCCGAGATTGCAACTCAAAGGAAAAGCATCCTCAACAAAAACCCCCCATGGAAAAGCCCTCTAAACAGTTCTGTGCTCCCTGTGGCGGTTGCCCCGAATACTCGCCCGGGCACTTGCTAGAGTAACATCAACGTTTCCCCATAAACAATCATCTATCAAAGACCCATACAAACGAGCCCCCACCTTAACTTTACAGAGGCGTTACACTTCCCTGTGGGTTCTGTCCCCAAAAAATAAGTAGGCGGCAGGAGGAAACTTGCTCCGCCGAAAGAGCATCGAAATGCCTTAAAAAGACGATGTAAGGGACGCCTGTTCCCCACAGAGACCCACGGGGCTTTGTGAACTGGAAGAGGCCAACTCGTTCTCACCGAACCAGACCCAGACGCGACGGGCCTAAAAGCCTCACTAATCGCCCTCACCCCACACAAGAACGCAACCGGAAACTAAAAATTTTAAAAAAATTGGCATACATGTACTTCAGCAGCAAACCCCAAACCAACAACAAGGGAGTCACATGATTTCATCGTCTACCTCATCATAGGTAGAGGTTGTTTTGATAAGGACCTGCCTCGCATGGGCCAGTAGGCCTTCTACAGTGTTCCTCCATAAGTGTCTTTTTCCACATGTTCTTATGACATTCCTCAGGTCACGTGCGTCACATCTCACTCTCCGCCTATATATAATATATATATATATATATATATATATATATATATAATATTTATATATATATATATATATATATATATATATATATAAATAATATATAATAATATATATATATAATGTCTTTCTACCTCTGTATGTTAGAAGTGATCAAGGTCCCAGGACCGAAACGTTTTCTAATAAAAAGTTTTAGTGTTTTCTTACGTGTCTTTCTAACCATATATATATATATATATATAATATATATATATATATATATATTTATATATATATATATATATATATATATATATATATTATATATATATATATATATATATGCATATATATATATATTTTATATATATAATATATATATTATAAAATATATAT